>BGPR01002163.1:153951-191999 GCA_013235015.1 Araneus ventricosus
TCAATTTGTGTTCGTTTTTTCGCCCTTATTTTGGATATTGCAGTTCTTCTTGCTGCTTTCTCTTTGGGGTGTCTGCCGTGCACTGTGGTGGGGTATTTTTTTTGATTCTTTGATTGATTGTATTTTATGTTATGTTCTTCTCTTGAGTAGTAACATCCTTACTCTGGCTTCCGCCAGTGTTTTGTTTTGGTCGTGCGCATGTCGGACGTTTGAACGCGTTCACTGATTTCCTATCGAGGTTCAAGATAGTGATTTGATTGATCGCTTTATTTCTTGACTAGGTCCGTAATTCGATAATTATTGATTTTTTTTGATTTAGTGGTACAAGTCGTTGCCAACAGTTTCTTTCTGAGCTTATATATTTTTTCTATTTGTTAATTTTATAATTGTTTCATTGATATTGATTATGGTATGGCCCTCTCTACTGGCAACAAGGTTGCATCTAATTTGAACAATAACTAGTTAACTAGAGAAGGCTCTATATTTAGTAATAAATCTGGGAACAAGAAACAGTTGCCAGATTTTTGAATTTTGTTGCCAGAAACATAGTGCAATTGATTTTCTTTAAATTGTTTTTCTTTCTACTTATTACATTATGTCTAGTGAGTTTTCGTACAAAATTGCATTGTGAAGTTTATGTGGAAAATACCCAAAATGATATTAATAGTGTTTTAACAACTTGATGATGTATGAAAAGGAGAAGTGCCAGTTCTTTAGATGATGATACAGGAAAGTAACTTTAATGGCATAATGGACTCTGGAGGGAGTGGTAGCAATTTTCAAACCCGCTGATCTGAAAAAATTCTATAGAGAGGGAAACCCTCCTGTCAATAAGGTTCCAATTAAACGAAAACACAAATATTCCCTCAGCTACGTCCATTGATAGTACAGGGACTTTTGTAAAACAAAACGTCACAAGTGTAGATAGTAAACGACAAGCTCTAGAGCAACCAGTACCTTTTTTTCAAACATTAGAGGACAAAGCCTCTCACTTATCACATCGTAAAAGTTATAATACGCCTCTCACGAAAGGGATTATGATGATCTCTATTCTAGAGAGGAAATTGAAGCTATTATGAGAACACATAAGATAAAGGACATGCCAGCGGGACATTCTTGAATTTCTTATGATTATGCAAAACAGACTCCGCCCTATACGAGTAAATAAAGAAGTGAAGCAAACAAAGGAAGAGTAAAATTCCACGAAACATGGAAGTCAATAAACAGATTGAAATTAAGGCAACATATGATAAAATGTTAGAGAAGAATGCACCTTCAAACCAGTGACAAATATCTCCTTAAAGGAGCCATTAGCAAAAGGTGTCACCGCCAGGACCCTCCAAGTCTGCTAGTGAGAACACAACTACTAATTTGGACACAAACAAATTGTCAATAATGCCAGGTCTAAATCCACCTGCCTACTTTTAATCATAAAACCGGCAATGAGGAAATAAAAACTTCAGCATGCTGAGACAGCACTTGAGGGAAAATCAAACTGAAAGACATACAAGTAGAAGTTCTATCATGTCGCCCAATACAGGGAAATGGTATTGTTGTAAGACCAAAACCCCTGAAATGTTTGAAAAATTAAAAACAACGATTATGAACGATCTGACACTTAGGGACAAATGTCAAGTGTATATACCAAGAGAGTACCATTACATAATTATTTGACATACCTCCACAAGACGGAGATCAAGCAGCTCACCGAGAATAACTTTATCTTACAATTAAAAGAGAGTAATGAACTAACAGACCAAGAAAGGTTGTTTTCAAGAAAAAAGGGAGAGGCAGTTTACAGAACTGGATTCTTGCAATGCAACAAAAATTATCAGGAAATAAAAGATAAGAAACGATTGCGTTGCGGTTTTAACTCCTTTCGTTTCAAAGAATTTCTTGAACCAATGAGGTGCTTTGGCTGTTACCGATTTGGTCACTTAAAAGAAATTGTAGAGAAACCAAACGACTTGAAATTGGTACTGCAAACCATGATCCGAAAGGATGCACAAAAAACGCATCCTATTTGCGTGAAATTTGTTCTGTACAACAAAAGTACTAATCTTAAAGCAGAGCTGACCATATGTCAAATTCAAACTTATCCATGTATCTCCGTGAGATAGAATTTATTGCAAAACATACCATTTATGGGTATGTGCCCCGGTTGTTTTTTTCCTTGTGTTTCTTGCAGGCAAACTTGGTCGCTCACGTATGGCGACCCAAGAGCTAAACCTTTTTTTCGAATAAAATCCCATGTGTTTCTTTACAGGAACCGTACCTCAAAAAAGGAAAAGCATAGGGTTTCTTTGAATTGGAGAATAGATCGCTGCACTCAATGTGAGGCAATTTAATTATTCGTAATAAAAAATCCTCCTGTTATCAGTCCACTGTGATTGGAGATATTTCAGACGACTCAGACTATCACAGTGGTTTCTGTATATTCCACATTCCAGTAATAATAAAAATAGCGAAATTCTAAAACAAAATTGAAGATATTTTTTAGAAACATTAATTCTAGCCACATTTTAATTGGGGAGATTTCAATATGAGGCACGAATTATGGGGTCCTGGAACCATAATCATCGCATTTCTGATCAGGTGCTCCTCTGGTATCTTTTATTCTCAAGTATGATCTTATTATTTGAATGACAAGATTCAGAACCAACATATCCGAAACGGTAAATATAAAGTTGGATCGACATTACTATGTCCTCAGCGAACCTCAATCAAGAAAATGAACTGCAGTTATAAAAAAATACTTTTAGTGATCATAATTATCTGGTTTTAATGTCGAATCTTTAATGTAACATCCTCCTGCTAAAATTTTAATCATAGGCAATAAAAAATTTGTAAAGCAGTGCATCAAAAAATTTCTTTGAATTACAAGAAGAAATAAACCATAGATAGCAAACAAAAATTGGAGAAATGGATAGAGTTAACAATTACCATCAACCAAATTAGTCAAAGTTTCCGTTGAAAGAAACATCTTAGAGTTCCCTGGTGGGACTCTGAGCTTGAGGTAAACAGAAAGAAACACAGGCACTGAGGTCCAGATATCAAAGATGATCGAAGAGAAGAGGAACGATCAATGCGGACGGAATCGTTTTCAAGAAATGAAGTTCCATTACAAATTATAAAAAACAAAAGTGTCGAGTATCTTTGAGTTGTCTGCCAACAACTAGTTGCAAATAACGCATTCGATCTGTACAAAATGGCCGGAAAATAAGAAAACAAACAGTTCTTCAATCGGTGAAACCAGCAATGGACACCCACAAACTATAGAAGAAACTATTCAAAACAATAGTTCAGGAATTGTTTCCCTTACGATTCAACGCAGGAGACTCATGTACAACGAAAAACGTGAAACAGTAAATACTTACTCTAGTACGATCCTGGATAAACAGTTTACGAAGCAAGAAATTACTTATGCTATTTCAACGATGAAAAAAGAAGAAGGCGCCTGGGATTGATGGCATCTCTATAGAAATCATCATAAGAAATTCATGAGAATCCAGACATATTGCATTACACATACAATAAATGTCTGAATTGGGAATTTTTCCAGAAACTTGGAAGAAAGGAAAACTTATAATTTTTAACAAACCTGGCAAAGATCCATCTTACCTAATGCGTATCGTCCAATTTGTTTATTATCGGTACTGGGAAAAATTTTAGACAAGCTTTTAGTCTTTAGGATAACCCACTTGCTCCATATATATAACAAATTACATAAACAACAGCATGGTTTCGAAATGGCAGATCTTGCGAGACTGCAAACTTCCGCTATGGCAGGCCATAAACATAGATTACAAGAGCGTGTAGCCAGCTACAATTTTATCTTTAGACGTACATGGTGCGTTGACACATCTCTGGCACCAAGCATCTTATTTCCAATTTACACAGGCAAATTGCCCTCAGAATATTTTAATTTGTGAGAAACTATTTCACAAATAGATCACTACTTTCAGGATGAGGAAGTATGGAATTTTGATAACCAGAGAGGTCCCCGCAGGTTCGTGTGGGGCCTCTTTGGAACCTTGTTATGGACACTGCCCTTGATTTACCCCTACACAGGAAGTCACATCCAAGCCTATGCCGACGACATAATTGTTGTAATTAGAGGCAAGAATAAAAGGAAATCGAAAAGAAAGAAACGCATTCTCGAAAAATTATTGCCTGGGGTGTAGAGTATAAACTTTCCTTTAATATGCAGAAAACAATTCAAATGCCTATTACTTTGGGGAAGACTTAATCTCAAGAACCCTCCCATTATTTCAATTAATAATCATGCAATAGTTGTAAATAACATAAAATACCTCGGTGTGACTTGGGACTGCTGTCTCACTTTCACCAAACATTTTAAAGCACTCAGAGACAAAACGGATTCATTAACATACAACATCAACGTAGCTAATGAATTCTATTCTAAGCGTTCGGGTCTTTCAGAAAGATATATTTGGAGCTATATGCTACCTTCTTTTGGAGTAGGAGCATGGGGCAGATTAAAACTAAAAAGATCAGGGATTCCCTAAATAGTCTACAGCGTAGACCACTTATAAAAAATAACCAAAAGCATACTCGTACGTCACGGAAGCTTTACAAGTTATCGCGGGAATTGTACCGCTAGACATTAAGGCAAAGGGAGTTTTTGGTCTCTTACCATCGACAATAAATAACGACATAAAGTTCGGATCAAAATTTTTAAATGGAAGATTACGAAACCAGACTAGATCCACATAATATCCATCCAGCGGATAATATTTCAATTTCTTACGATAAACACAAACCTTCCGGGGACGAAATTGAGATCTATACAGACGGATCAAAGATTAACGATCAGGTTGGTGCAGCTATAGTTGTATTTTATTATAACGCAGAGATTTTCAAGAACAATTAGGTTGTCAGATTTTGCCACAGTGTACCAGGCGGAGGTCACAGGAATACAAATGGCCTAGAATTCATTTCCACCATTGGACCATGGAATAAATCAACTTATATACAGATTCTCTTCGGTGCTTGAAGCACTCAACACTTTAAAACAAGTAAACAAGAAATTCTTGCAATTAAAACGACATCTTAGAAATGAGCAAAGAAAATCCATTACACTCCATGGATTCCAGCTCACACTGGAATTCAGGGAATGAAACGCTGATAGTTATGCTAAAAAAGCTACAACGAAACCTTACATTGAAAAATTCCAAAGAAATCCTTAAACAATTATTAAAATGCAATTTCCAATGTGCAAATACAGATTTGGCAAGAGCGTTGGGCTTGCCCACAACAAAAAACGGCAGACATACAGAAAAACTAATACGGCGGTTTCCATTCATACGATTTTTGTCATTTGTACAATTTTTGAGTGGACACACAGTAGATTCCCAGCGTATCTTGTAAGGTTTGGGAGGAGCTTGAACATCAAATGCCCTTGTGGCGAAGTGGAATACTTTACACTACGTAGTGAATTGCCCATTCACGGAAAAGTATGCAAAAAAACTAATTTATGATAAAGATAATCTGTCCACAATTTTAAACAGAGGGAAAATTTAGGTCTCCTTCATTCTATTTATCAGGAGGTTAATAACCTCGTTCCACAGGTTTACCTGTTTTTTTTCTTTTTTCTGCTTGTCATTTCTTGTTAGAATTTAGAGCCGACCAAGTCTGCGGCAGCATGAAACCACGTCATCTAAACTGTCTTGTCACATTTTGGTGACCTCCGGATGGAAGCATCGATGTACGAGAAAGTGTATATATGTATATATATAAAGAAATAGCACGAGAACATCTCACGGGCCTCAGCACTATCCTGACAATGGACCTGTCTCCCGGGACCAGGGCAGTCCCGAATCAAGAAGAAGAAGAAGAAGCTTAACTTCAGCTTAATTTCTATCGTATTGCTTCTGAACTCATTTTTTATTAAGTCAATTGTTTAAACAAATGTTTTACAACTGCATATATTATTTTCCACTTTTCAGTGTTTAATTTATAATTTATTATAATAATCTTATGGATGTAATCATTTATTTTTGGAATTAACCAACAGGTGGCAACCACATGAGGAATAAAATTTAATTTGATATACCACGTAACTGAACCAGCAGGAGGTTTAATGAATCTTCCCGTTTCAAAAAACCCCGAAAGCGTATTTTAGGAATTATATCTATCAGTCGAAAGTAAAAATGCCTCTAGGTTTAATGAATCTTCCCGTTTCAATAACTGAAAAATGCAACTAGCTATACGGATGAAACTTGGTATGTGGTTTTGCATCAGAATTGTAAATGAGTACAAAATTTTGGACGAGATTTGCCTTCGAGAAGCATGTCTGCCTCTCCATCTCTGTAAACAATACCAAAAAAAGAAAAAGTACCAGCGGGAGTGGTCTCCCCTAAACTTTCTCGTATACTTTCTAAGTGGAGATTCGTCAAAATCTCGAGTTCGAATTTTTTTGACGATTACAATACTTTCTCTTTGTATACTTCGTATACGAGAAAGTAAAACACAAAAACAAACAAACCTGAAATCAAATATCTGTTGCCACGTTTAAAAAAAATATTACTTTGAAGCAGGCGCGATAAAATAGGCAATGCAATGAATACTAAAGCGAAAATTCTGCTTTGGAATTGAATTCCCAAGAAAACAATTTATACTACCACAACCGTAACAATAGCAAAAGCGCGTGAATGAAAGATTTGCTGAAATAATGAGATCGGTTTGATTTACAACAATAAAAAAATTGTTAACAATTGATGTTTGAAAACATTATTTATTGTTGTAAATAAAATTTACAACAATAACAGATTGCTACCAATACGCATGCGCATGAGAATCGGATTAAAAGAAATTGAATATGCAATTTGAACGCCTCTTTTTGACGGATTTGACCCAAACTTTTATACGGACTTACATTCATAACGATAAAACTGTGTACCAAATTTTTTTCCATTTAGCTAATCAAGTTTTTGAGTTCTAACGTTCACATGACCGCGGACATACAAATAGACAGACTTCCCGGTGACGGATTTTGTCCAAAATTTGATACAAACCTACAAATTATGTGTAAAGATCACATACCAAATTTCATCCCCGTAGCTCTAATAGTTTTCGAGTTATCGTTTTCACAGACAGACACATACACAGACAGACATACAGACATAATTCCAAAATTGTGTTTTTCGGACTCAGGGGGGTCTAAAACGTGGAGATCCGTCAAAATCTCGAGTTTGAATTTTTTGACGATTACAATACTTTCTCTTTGTATATTTCGTATACGAGAAAGTAACTAGAAAGATGAAATTTGTCAGATTTTCGCATCATCATATTTGTAGTTAAATTTTTAGAAACCGCTTAGTTATCCCTAATCAAACTTTCATTTTCTTGCATGGAAGTTTGAACAAAATCTTTGAGCTCGTTGATCGTCTTGTATACTCGCGTGTCTTTCAAAACAACAACACTGAAACACTGCGATTTAGATGCATGATTTTTGGTACGTCACCCCTTCTCACCAAAACTTTAAATCTACTGTATTACCGAATCGATTGAAGGGAAAGATGTGAAAGTGCATGCTCATTTTTTTAGGTAGATTCCTTATAGGATGTCTACCTATTGCAATGGTTCTCATGACAAGACTTCCGAAAAACTTCTGTAGATCTTCACCGATCGTGACCTCCAGAACCTAAAACCACCATTCGTTCAAATATATTGTTACGAAACTGGAAAGACACTTCCCAGCAATGGTTGGGAAGAGAGTTTTACAATGTTAAGCATGGAGTGATGGAAAGAACCTGTTCCGGAATCCCTGACTTGGCGACGAACTTGGCGACCATTTTGGCGTCTTGGAGAAATATTTGGTGACCTTGGCGAAAAATAGATGATTCCAGTAAATGCAACCCTTTTCTCGATATTTCTATTAGAAAAAGGAATACGCTTGAATATACGAGAAAACTCCTTGTGACGTCATGGCCTGTCGGAGAGAGTATATAAAGACGGCGCCTGGATCACAGAGGAGTGTTTCGATCCATTGGGAACGACTTTAGAGCTTCGTCCGCAGTGCGAGCTAGGAAGCTGGTGAGCTGAGCGCTATTGAAACTGCTGTTATTGTCGTTACTAGTTATCTGCTGACTGTTTGTGTTGTTAAATATCAAAGTGCTGAACTGATATTACCTTTTGAATTGTTATCTATTTACATTGGTAATCTGTGCAAGAACTATTATTTTCTGTACCTGTGCTACGTGTTTTCCTGCATATTTGTAAATAAACCTTCATTCTGCATTATCCTGCGTCTTGCACTGTTTAAACCATACACCCACAGTAAGACTTTTGCAACAATATACATAATAATAACAAATTTATTCACAAGTAAATCAACAAACACATCAAATATTCATTTCAAGAATTTCAATTGATTACAAATCTATATTTTAATTAATCCAATAATCAAAATTATATATATATATATATATATATATTGTCTTTTTCAATTATTAATTTAGTCTTAATAGTAACAGAATTAATATGATATGCTCAAAAACACTTTCTATAGGTACTTTTGGTATTAATTTAATAATATTGATTATTAGATTAATTTAAATATAGATTTGTAATGTATTGATATTCTAGAAATTAATGTTTGATGTACTTGTAGTTTTAATTGTGAATAAATATTTTATTATTATTACACACACATAAATATATATATCAGTCTTTTTCTCTTTTATATTTTTATGAATATTTCTGTATTTTTGTTTTTAATCTAGGTCTTACGTATTCGGACTTTTAGCTTTCGATTTTTTAAATAATCTTCATTGTATTTGTCTTTTATTCCAGAATTTTTCAATTTTCAATTGTTTGTGCTTTTTGAGGGGATAGCGACAAATTTTTGCGCTTTCTCGTATCTCTTTACAAGAAAAAAGCACTTATTAATACCATAACTTGGCTTATCTTACTAAAGAGCGGCTTGTAATGATATTTTTCAAATTATTAAATTTTTATCTTGATTCTTTTCTCCTTTGTTTCTTGTATGTTTTTGATTTTTGTTTATATATATATATATATAGCGCTTTGCCCATTATTATTCTTATTAATCCACCAGGAGGTAAAAAAACGCTTTGCCTATGTTATCTTGTGAACACGATAATTGGAGTAAATTTGATTTGAATTTAATCGTTGTGAGATATGTTGTAAGGATAGTGAAAATCTCAGTCGAGTTCGTGGATGGCCTATCCAGCTGAAAGGGAGTGGAAATTTTCATTTCCCCATAATTCCTTTACAATGGAAGATTGAAAGAAAATTCAAATTAGGCGAATTATCGCCTTATCATAACGGACAATTTATGTATTGAAAGCTATTTGATGGCTGCAATTGCTTAGAATTTATGATCTGAAATGTGATTTTCCTCCTCCCTCCTTAAATTAAAATTCCCTTTTAACCTAGGCATGCTATACTTTATTGGAAAGCTCTCGTCATTTGCAGTCTCTTCCACCCTCTTTCATTCTTGAAACTCTAAACAATAATGCAAATAGCAGACGAAATGTTCTTTTTCCTCTATCTTCAAACAAAAAGAATCTACCTTTGCCTTCCCGCTTGTCAAAGAGGATTTTTTAAAAAAAATCAAACAAAAGGAATCTATCTTTGCCTTCCGGCTTATCAAAGACGACTTTTTTTTTAAAAAAATTCAAACAAAAGGAATCTACCTTTGCCTTACGGTTTGTCAAAGAGGATTTTTTTTAAAAAAAATTCAAACAAAAGGAATCTACCTTTGCCTTCCGGCTTGTCAAAGAGGATTTTTAAAAAAAAACCCTATCATTGTCGATTCAGAAAATATTAAACTAGTGTGTTCGAGTGTTGGTATTCGAGAAAGTCGAGAAAAGAAAATCACTGCAGATTTTTCTTAAAAAGAGCATTCTTTTCACCTACAAACGCGTTTGTAGGGCTAATTTTTTACTTTTTATACTTAAACATGTTAATATGGGCTCATTTTAAAAATTTACAAATTTCTGGTTAGATTCGACACGCATAACCTCTTCAGGAACTATCTAATTACAACAAAAGTAATCACACTAATAATACAGAGCTGAAGCTATATATTTTTCATTTATGTGTTTTTCTAGCGTATTTCCATACCAATTACACTGCCCCATGTCAGAGCAAACAACGTAGATGACCTTCAGAATTTTTACTGCATTTTCTTTCTTCAATGCAGCATTATTACAGAAACTTTCGCAATAATTATCTTCTAATCGCGAGCAGAAACTCCATTAACAGTGGATGAAAAATGTTGGTTAGTTGCGCACGTCATACCTTAATTAACATTTCAGTAATCATTCTTGAACGACAAACGGCTCAAATGCACAAACACATTCCCCCTCTCCTCTTTTGTAATAAGAGCACCATCGAGATTAAAAATGGTTTCACGTTTTTAAACGAGATGAGTTTTGATCCTAAGGAATCAATATCTTGAATCTCCCCTTTATTTTTGAGGTGCTTAAGTGGCATGTTTTCAAATTAACTCCTAGGGAATATTTAAATAATCTGCCTAATGGCCAATGGTTTTGTGCCTCCAAAGTGGCCTCAATGTCCTGTCTGTATATAAAGAGTCTTGTTTCATTAAAACCGTCCTCTGTTAAATTAATGCAGTTTTTCTCAACCTTTCAGCTTTTGCGACCCGATATTCAGCCATAATTTTCATCGCGCCATCCCCTCTCAAACAATAAAAATGTATACAATAATAACAATGTATTTTTAATTACTAACAATGACCCCATAGTGGGGGAACCGAGAGTTCGCGGATGAGAGGCTGCCGTATAAGTAAGCAGGCTCTCGTCAACCCCATCCCAGATAGCAATTTTAGTTTGCAGCAGACTTGCACTGCAAATCTGCAAGCCTTCTGCAAATTTGTCACGACAAGTGTGCAACAAGCTTGCAGCAAGTTAACGCAAGCCTCGAAGTCACCATAGGACGAACTTGCAGCAAGCTTGCATTGCAAACTCATTGCAAATTATAGCAAAAACCGAGTAGGAACACAACCCAGGATAGTGCTCGCGACCTAGCGCTCGGGAAGCGGGCGCTCTAAACATTCGGCCAGTTAAACTCTGAGAGGAGAAGATAGATTTCGCTAATACACCGTTCGATTCGATTCGCATACGATTTATTTTAAACTATTTTCTTGATTTCGTTAATTTTTTTGAGTTGCGAATATGATTTGAAGTCAAAGAGAGAGAGCGATTTTCGCTAATAACTACGTTTTGTTAGTAGATTAAATTATGAAATTAGAGTTCAAAAGTAATTACTTTAAAATGGAACAAATTGTATAAGTTTATTTTTCGACAAACATTGACTGTTTTTTCGGTTTAATTTTGGTTATAAACGCTAAAATTTCAACATTCAGGAAAAGGCGATATAGTTTTCTTTAAAGTGTGAATGCTATATTTAGTAAAAAGATGGAAAATGTTTCAAAAAATTTTTTTTATAAAAAACACAAATTTTTTTACAAATTATTATTGATTTCTTGAATTAATAAAAAGGAGGACGGTCTAGGAGATGCTATTAAAATCGGATGTTTTTTTAAAACAGAGACAAAGATAATTAGCTCTTTGTGCTATCTTTGCATCACGCTTGTTTTGCAAATTTGCTGCAAGCTTGCAATGCAAGCGAGGTGGCGCTATTTGTCACGGCGAAATTGTAGCAAATGGGTTTTGCAAGAGAGGGTGGCGCTAGTTGTCACGGTGAACTTGCCACAAGTTCGCTTCATGTTTGACGCGTCAAATTTGCTATGACAAGGCAATATCAAGTCAAAATCAAACTTGCGTGCTATCTGGGATGGCACAATAATGGAAAATAAGGTCTTTTTTTCTCTCTTAATATGTCTGAATTGGTTTCTTTCCCCTACTAGAAAAAAGAGATTCCTGTCTCAGCCTCTTCTTTTTTTTTCTCTTTTTTTCTGCCTTTCTCTTCCCCTTCTGAGAGTATAGATGGCGCCAGGGGGACTAGTGTTTAACGTATAACTTTTTTCCCCATAGCGTGGGGTAACTTTTATTCTCTGGCATTTTTCATCATGGGGTAAGTTCTTTGATTTTATATTATGAAAGCTTATTAATTAAGCTTGTTGGCTAATATTTTGATTATCTTATTAGCGTTTTTGATGTTTGTGTGTTGTAATTTCCTTTTTCGTTTGATGTTTCATCTTGTGGATTAGCCTCCTTGGAATCTGTGTTTGGGGAATTCGGGCTATGAGAAGCTCTGTTTAGCTTAGAGTTTTCTTCTTACAGAAAATTTCCCAAATATTCTTTTGAATCCATTTCGAATAGTTCTTAGCCCTTGAAAAAGTGAACTAGAATGGATTCCTTGTCTTGTTTTCTGCTTTTCGTTACCTTCGAATTACTCTAGGATTGCTTGTATTACCTTCCTTTTTCACTTTTAGCTATATATGTATGATCTTTATTATTATCTTTATTGTTCTCTGTTTTTTGTTTAGCTACTGCAATTGCGCGCTTCTTAAACATTGTCGTAATTTTTTTCTAACTTTATTTCTTTATACCAAAAAATTCTTTTGTTCTTTTAATTTTATTGTATGATAATTAAAATATTTTTTCTTGTTCTAGTTTTAAATTTTGCTTCCTTTTTTAAATTTGCTATATTTTTTCTTGTTGATTGTTTACATGGCACAATGATGGTGGTGTGACTCTTCGGGCCCACATCCGATGACAGGTCGTACCCCGGTAAAACGGGGTATTGTTGCATGAGCCGCTCGCAATGGGGGCTATTATGCAGGAACCACAGTGCCTGACTATCTGTTGCGGTCATTCAATAGTTTACCCTATGCTTAGGCAGGGCCGGGTGATGTTCCTTTTTGTCTTACTAACAATGCAGTTTTATTTAGTATTGATAAGTTAATTATTAAAAACATTGCTCAGTACTGATGCAATCCTATTTATAAGTGCATTATATCAGTGTAAATGTGTATTTTGTTTTTTATTATGTCAGAACGTATTTTATTTTACTTTCCTTTCAGTAAATCAATCAATTTTTTTAATAATATTTTCTCTTCGATATGCTCCCGCCCCATTTAGTTTTATCAAGCCTGTTTGGGCCTTTTGATTAATAGACTGGAAATACAAAACGACTATTGGTTTAGGCGAATTCCACAAGCGAAGTCACGTGACGCTGGGAGCCAATGAAAAGCGACCTCAATCCAAACCATAGTAGGATCTGTAAATATGCCTTGCCGACGAGGATTTTTTTTTCCGGATTCATTATAATGTAACGCCCTTCGCACGGAATCAAAATTTTATTAACTGTCTATTTGTGGTTTTTTTATGTCGCTATTTACATTCAGCGTTTGAAAACATCTTCAAATACCGTTGAGCCTAGCGAGTTGTTATTCATATGCAATCTTTGATTAGTATAATATGATCCAACGCTATACAAGTACAAAGAAAACCCATTAGCCTATGAAAATCGCAGGATGCAGTAGAAAATAGACTTCCTTCGAACTCGCCTTGATTAACTAATAATTAATTACTGAAAATATTGAAATAATGTATTATCATCGAGAATACACAAGTGTGCAAAATTTTTTTAAAAACTCTAGCATATCAGTTGCGAACGACAGATCGATTACAACATTACATCTTTACAAACATGACAGAAATCAAGTGAAATAATGGTGTTTAGTTTCACTTTTTCAGCGCACAGATTTAGAAAGACTATCATTAGAGCTGCAACAGAGATGAACAAAATATTGTACTTCTCTTTGTGAGAACAATAAAGGGGAAAATGCTCTTTATCTTTATTTCGCTCCCTTCCATCTGAGTGCAAGTCATTTGGCGCGATGCAACTAAATAAGTTCCGTGATTCGCCACAGTGGCGAGAATTAGTTTCATTCCCACGAAAGCCATAATAAGAACGCTGTAGGGGGAATTAGGAAGAAAATGAAAGATTTGAGGCATTTTTTTATTCCCTCGAAAGTGATAATAAGAACGTTGTAGGAGGAATTAGGAAGAAAATGAAAGATTTTAGGCATTTTTTTTATTCCTACGAAAGCCATAATAAGAACGTTGTAGGAGGAATTAGGAAGAAAATGAAAGATTTGAGGCATTTTTTTTATTCCTACGAAAGCCATAATAAGAACGTTGGAGGAGGAATTAGGAAGAAAATGAAAGATTTTAGGCATTTTTTATTCCTACGAAAACCATAATAAGAACGCTGTAAGAGGAATTAGGAAGAAAATGGAAGATTTGAGGCATTTTTTTCTAGGGGCGTTTTCCTGATTTATTTTCCTGAAAGCTTCTTCCCGCAGCTCTTTGATCCATGAGGCTAATACTTTCTATTTCAGTATCTTTCTATGTAGCTGTTAAAGAGTAACCTGTGCTGAAAATAGAATATTGCTGTAAAAGTCTTACTGTGGGTGTATGGTGTAAAAAGTCTAACACGCAGGATAATGGAGAATGAAGGTTTATTTACAAATATGCGGGAAAACACGTAGCACAGGTACAGGAAACAATAGTTCTTACACAGATTACCAATGTAAATAGGCAACAATTCACAGGTAATGGCAGTTCAGCACTTTGATATTTAACAGCACAAACAGTCATCAAATAACTAGTAACGACAGTAACTGCACTTTCAATAGCGCTCAGCTCACCGGCTTCTTAGCTCGTACTGCGGACGAAGCTCTAAAGTCGTTCCCGATGGATCAACACTGCTCCTCTGATCCAGGCGTCGTCCTTATATGCTCTCCGACAGGCCGTGACGTCACATGGAATTATCTAGTACATTCAAGCGTATCTTCTCTCCTAATGGAAATATCGAGATGGTTCCAACACCTTTGAGATCCCATATTTCGTCGCCAAAATCGCCAAGATGGTCGCCAAGGTCGGGGAACCAGACGTGGCTGCTGCTAGCCATCCCATACTTACCCCTGTAAAACTCTCTTCCCAACCATAAGACTCACATTGCTGGGAAGCGACTTTCCATGTTTGTAACAATATTAAATGGCTGCTTACTGTGGTAGTACACTGGAAAAGAAATTCATTCAATTTGGCGTTGTTACGCCTGAAGTGGCGAATGAAAAACTCAGGGTAACCAAGGAATGACATTTTATTTCCTAAACTCTAAATCTACCGTTCGCATTGATATTTATTCTAGGTTAATACATTGAAACACAGATATTGATACGCTAGAGATGAGCACAGAGACAATGAGTCCAACGAACATTTGCGCGGCTTTACGACAGTGGCGGGATAATAAATCGAATAAAGTTATGAAATGGCCATTTCAAATAAATCTGCACGTTCTTGCGTACGCTATTTAAGAAGAACCCCGGGGTTGTGGATTTAATAGGCTAATGCACACTATTCACTTCGATACTTCAGTCGCTTCACAGTCTTTCGTTTTTTCCCACGTCATACTGACATAATTATCATTTTGGCGGGGTCGCTTGCACCGCCATGAGCTGCTTCCACCTTCTACGCTCTCGTTCAACGCAGTCCTTCGTGCTCTGTACCAAGCGTCTTCTCTCCGCGTTTGGTTTTTGCGTCGTGCCTCTGATGGGTGGTGCCATCTGGTGGCTTGCTGAACCACTAATTCTGCTGTGTTGAATTTTGGAACAGCAGCATAAGTTAGTTTGCCTCACAAACGGTGTTTCACCCTTCTGCACGCCCCTTCGCGTTTTTGAGATCCAGTATCCACATGCGCGCGGACGAAAAGCCAAACAGACTTTCCTTAAATCGGACTTCATATAAAATTTGGTAGAAATATACTATATAGATGCAATTTTGTATGCGGTTCAAAGATCGTATTAAAAGTTTAATTCATGTAGCAAAAGAAGGGTTCCCATCCTTTTTAACGTAGGACTACGTTCCTCCCGTTGGGGTCTCAGGAAGAAATTTGATTCACACGCCAAAACGCCACAAAACTTGATATGGGAGATCCTCTATGTCTCGGTAACAACATATGTTAAAAACATAACTAATGTCTTATTTTAGAGTTAAAGGATAACAAAAGAAGTTACAAAAAAATTTGAAAATCGGATTTGTAGCTCAGCGACTGCCGAGTCGCAACGTTGGGCAAAAATACGCATGAATTGGTGACGCGACGCTCTCTGTCTCGGTAACTACATATGTTAAGAACATAACTAATGTCTTATTTTAGAGATAAAAAGTAACAACAGAAGTTAAAAAACGTACGAGGAACTTCGAGAAACAAAAGAGTCACGCGAGTAAAGTAATCCTACGCCTTTAACATCAGCGGCTGTTGGAAAAGACAGCCTCCCATCATTTTTTCCCTCGCGTAACCCTTGATAAGTCTTTTTATTTTCGCGTACCCCCCTACTGTCAAATCCACCCCCACCCCCTCAACCATCCGTCAAAACAAAGAAAGTTTATCAATGATGTTAAGGGATTAGGTTAGCTTAAGAGTCAAATGACTCGAATTAATATCATTTGCAAGACTTATTATTGACTTGACATTTTATTCCAGTTTTGAAATAACCTTAGTTCAACGCCAAAACTAATGAAACCAGTATTGCAATGATTCCGCACTAACTTATAATGATAGCTAAAAATTACACTTCGTAATTATCAACTGCTAGCAGTACCCTAACGGCGTTGCCCGTGTCATCCTGAATTTCGACAAAATTTTTTAAAAAGCTTGCAATCTTCAGCTTCAGGTTTAAACTTTGAAGCCACATTATGCAAATATCTCCTTGAGTTCATATTTCATTTTTTTTTTCAGATTCAGCGAAAGTACAAGCAGGATGAACATGTCTTCTGAAACTAAAGACATCAGACTTTGCATCGACTATCAAAAAGTATTGAAAAAACAAATTGAAACCCGGCGCGACGACAAACGGTACGATCGTACTGCAAAATCTTGCTGAAAGCAAAGGGATTATGACGTCACATGGTTTCGACGAAATGCACGCTGGGAATATAATTCTGCGACCTTGGTGACGAAGAATCAAGGAGGGAAAAAATGGAGCGAAAATATTTTAACTCTTCAGACAAAAATTATTAAAATTAAACCATAAGAGATATTTGAACCGTTCTTGTTTCAAATCGGGGGAAATATTCCCTTCATTACCTCAAAAAAATGAAAGAGATAACGTTATTAGAACGGGGGATGGAGTAATTTTAAATACGAAAACAAAATTTTGTCGGCAAAACTGATTATATTTTTAAAATTTCTTAAAATTCAGTGAATTACGTTTGGAACTGGAAACGAATTTCATTAGAAAGACAATTGTTCTTTCTATGCAATGATGCATCGATGGTTTTTCAAATGACAATAGAAAAAGTACTACAGCCGTAAACGTGCCGAAAATGACCCAAAACAACACAAAAAATTAAATAGAACTTTTTCTAGATTAAATTTTAAAATTCCGGCTTCGAGGTGCATTCAGTCACCATTACGACTACCTGTGTGCCAAATTTCATGGCTGTAAATGCGATAGATTCGTCTGGAAATCGCGTACACATACGCACACTAACTTAACCTTTTATAAGTATAGATTCAATTGTAAGAAAATTTCAATGCGATCCTTCAGCTTGCCTCATGTAGCTGAGTTTTATAAAATTGGGTTGAAATGAAGACAGATATAACGACATTAATGGAGCTGTGAAAACCAAATATCAATCAATTACCAGGTTTCCTTTATCTTTCTTTTGTCTTATTTCGGGAGTACACTGTAAAAAATATCCGGATTTTTTCGAACTTTTTCCGTATATTTGACGGTTTAAAGCTGTTTTGTTGACAAAACGATTTTTCGCCGTTTTTCGCTCCAACCATAAACTGTTTAATACCGTCAGTTCAAATCCTATTTTTCGTCATACGGCATTGCTTTCCGTACGATAACTTTCCCTTTTTAAAATCATTTTAAGATTATTTTCTACGCTTGCTCTTATTTTTCAGCAATTATTTTTTGGTTTTGAACATCGTGCGAATAAAACTGCGATTCGACTTTATATACACACGTGTTCTGGCAAAAGTCGACTTTTACACCACTAGCTGGCGCCACTAGAGCTATAGTGACTTTAAAACTCAAATAGATTATTTTTACCGGATTGAATGAAGTCCCCGGTCGCCGAGTGATTAGAGCAACTGCCAGCCAACTCTTTGAACGCGGGTTCGATCCCCGGCTCGGAGGAGTTCGAAGTTTTGTCACCATCTGCATCGAAATCGTCCAAGTAAGTTCAATTAAAAATTAGATTAATTGAACTAATTAATAATTAATATTCCTAATTGATAATAATTAAACCTTGACTAATTAAGATTTGTAATTAATTGACTTTCCAGATAATTCGAGAAATGATGAAAACCTCTCTAAGTTGGAAAGATGACGTCGCTCACCTCAGTTCACATCAGCACGTCTCAACTGAACCCAGTCGATGACGCCACTTCGGGTGCCGGAGGAAAACATCTCAACTCCCCCCACTTCCGCCTACCATATTACGCTACATACTACTCGTAATTTTTACGGAGAAAACTGGATCTCATACGGTAAAAAACCGTTATGACTACGGATTTACTTCGTAACTTTTACGGAAAAAACCGTTGTGCATACGGATTTGCTTCGTAACTTTTACGGAAAAAACTTGTTTTTGTATGGTAAAAAACCGTTGCGCTTACGGATTTACTTCGTAACTTTTACGGAAAAAACCGTTGTGCATACGGATTTGCTTCGTAACTTTTACGGAAAAAACTTGTTTTTGTATGGTTAAAAACCGTTGCGCTTACGGATTTACTTCGTAACTTTAACAGTTTTGCACAACCAACCCAGCTGCCAGTTTAAAACCGTAAATTTTACGGGATCTTTTTTTTTACAGTGTAGGCTTCAGGACTTCCATAATGTTCACTTTTACTTTTCACACAAATTTGGGGAAACAAATTTCTGTAACTTTTAATCCTTTATGTTTTCTTGTTTCCGCCATTACCAAATTTGATTTCGGGTATCCCCAACTGATCTTTTGCGTATCCCTAGGGGTACGCGTACCACAGGTTGGAAACCTCTGAGCGAGCACGCTGCGTTTTGAGTTATACCTATAAACAGCTTTGTTTCCCCAAGTTTTTTTCCGGGTTCAGGGAGGTCTAAAACGGGGTGATTCATTAAACATTTTTTATTTTTCTATTTTATGTTTATAACGATTAAAATACAGTGCACTCCCGATTATCCGGGTTAATCACCGGGTAGGATCGCACGGACAATCGAAAAACACAGATAATCCGAAAATTCCTTTTTATTAAAGAAAAAATCAACATCAGTACAATAATATAAAAATTACTTACATTTGCATGCTGTATAACATCAAACTAGGAATTTTCCTTTCAACATTTAATGCTTTAAAAAATCTGTCATGCGTCTTTGCTTCTGCTGTTTGTTCATCTCTTGTCGTATATCGAAGCATATTTTACGAACAGCAGTAATGTCACCGTAATCAAATCTTTGTCCCGTGTAATCTAACAAAGTTTCCACAGATTGTAGAGCAGCAGAATGAGAAATTGTATTTCCCTCATTTAGTATATCTTCTACATCAGTACTAGCTGATTCTCCATTATCAAGTTTTAAAGGATTTCTAATTTTTTTTAACATTTAAAATGTTTCGTTTTCGTTTCACACCACTCATTTTTACCAGTAAAAAATTTCACGTTACTAACTTACGATAAACAAGACGCAAAAACTAAAAAAAAAGTGCAAAAGTGAGAGAAGACGAAGAAGCGAAAGAATGACGTGTCAGGAAGAAGCGTGTTCGTACGAGAATGAGCTAGTAGGAAGTGGATGATTCATTTCTCGGAAAATTAGTGGTTGAACTGGTAGAGATTGCACGTGGAGGAAGAAAAAAATCTATTCTTTAGCCTCTGCCGTCACGGCTCACTAGTTTCTCAGAATGAATCTCTCGATCGAATATCAACATCGATTTTGCATCGATTAAGCGTAAAAATATTTCTCTTTAAATTTTTTATGAGTCCCGAATGAGCACGGATAATCCGCAAACCGGATAATCCGCACCGGATAATAGAGATTATACTGTACTTTCTCCTTATATAGGCAAAAAGTTTGTGAGTGTGCGTGCATTCCAAACATCCCAGGTAGCACAACATGTTGCACGATATTGTACAATATTGTTCGATATAATATTATATGATATTGTACAATATTATACAATATTGCGAATATTGTTCAAAATCGTACAATGTCTTTGTGCTACTGGGGATATCCTTTCCATTTTTTGCGGGTACATATGGTTCAGAACACGTTTAATAACCGTTGAATATTCAAAAGGGAGAGAAAGGGTCGAAAAATTGCCTGCAACTATTGTTATCTTGCACAAAGCAATGATGCCTGCAATAGGAAATCTTTAAGGTAACGATTGTGTTTTTTCTTTCTCCTACAAACATGTAGCAAAGGAAGAAAGGAAAAATTGCTTTATCTTCAAAGCATTTTTTTCCTAGAATCTTCTCAGTCGCACAGATTCGATGATTCGCTGTGGACCTGAAACAAAGATTTTCTTTTTTTCCCCCAGAATAGACAACGGAAGAGAAAGAAAAAAAGAAAAATAAAGGACGCAATGAGATCATCTTGTGTCATGTTTTATTTATTTATCGCGTAGAATGGAATCAGTTAGAGTTCTTCTTGAATAGACAATGGAAGAGAATGAATAAAGAAAAATAAAGGACGCAATGGGATCTCTATTCAGCTATGTTTTTTTTTTTTTATTTATCACGTAGAATCGAATCAATGAGAGTTCTTGAATAGACATTGGAAGAGAAAAAGAAAAATAAAGGACGCCACATGAGATCATCTTGTCATGTTTTATTTACTTTTCGCGTAGATTGAATCAATGAGAGTTCTTCGAATACAATGAAGAGAATGAAAGAAAAAATAAAGGACGCAATGGATCACTTGTGCCATGTTTTTTTTTTATTTATCACGCAGAATCAATGAGAGTTCTTGAATAGACAATTGAAGAGAATGAAAAAGAAAAATAAAGGACGCAATGGGATCATCTTGTGTCATGTTTTTTTTTATTTATCACGTAGAATCGAATCAATGAGAGTTCTTGAATAGACATTGGAAGAGAACGAAAAAAGAAAAATAAAGGACGCCATGAGATCATCTTGTGTCATGTTTTTTTTTATTTATCACGTAGAATCGAATCAATGAGAGTTCTTCTACCACTAAAAGAAATGGCGAAACCTTTCATTTTGTGAGATCTTTTTCGATTAGTTATTTCTCCAGGAAAGTTTATATTTCACTCGTTTTTTTATATAAAGAATGGTTCTGAATAATTTAAAAGGAACCGAAAGGAAATTTCCAATAGAAAAAGTTCATGCTATCTTTCGACACTTTAGCAATACTTAAAGTATCAAATGAACAAGCACTGATGGTTGACTAATATTTATACATTTTATTACTTAGAAAACGACATTAGCTCTACTAACAATAAAACAGAATGTGTGTGTTTGTCTTTTCGCAACATACATGGCCAACGGTTCGACTTAGAACTGCAAAATTTGACACAAACAGGCTTTGAAAGGAGGGAATGTGCACCTTGAAGCCATTTTTTAAAAAATTATTTGATTAATAAGTATGCAACATTTTGGTAATTTTTGTCGATAAATTTTGGAAATATTATCACATAAATTTTGGACCAATTGAAGATTCAAAAATTTATTTTTTCAATGATAATTTTAATGATATTTTTAATTTTCAATGATGATTCTTTTTCTAATTTTGACAAATTTTAATTACATTTATATGCATTATGTGCAATAATACTTTTTATTATATTGAATCTGTAAACGAAGCCTGAATCTTGTAAACGATTAATCACGCACTTCTTGTGCTTGAGTTTGAAATGTTGCACACTTGTGTTTTTGTGATAAACTATTTTATATTTTCAGAACTTAACTATCAGTTGCATTTGATCGATTTAATTGATTAATTCAATAAAATTTTGGCTCCACATGAGTAGAAAATTTGAGAAAAATTTATTACGAAATCCCATGATATATATTATAATGATTTATAATTCAAAGAAGAAAAAATAGAAAATAATTAAAATAAAAAATCTACTTTTTAGCACTCTAAAAATTGTTTTGAAAACTCTTTTTATTAATTTTTAAATGCTAATGTTTTATTGACTAGGAAGAAAAAGAAGGGACAGTTTTTTCAAGAGCAAAACAAGAAGAAAAGTTACAAAAATTCTTTCAGTTTTCTGTTTTCGAAAGAAAAGTCTTTTTTTTAAAATTTCTTATACATTTGTCCATGACATTAATTTTCGGCAAACATTAGGTTTCAATATTTTTAATCCATGAGTGACAGAAAACAAAACTTGATAGAACACAATTTAACTTTTTCATTTTTACTTATCTGTATTACTTTGTTTTTCATTGTTATTAATTAGAGATCTTGCTTGTAAATCTTTCAACAGGCGAATTAACTATATGTACAGTAAATAAATAATTCCAAAAAAAAATACTATTTTTAAAACTCCTCTTCTAAGGTCGTACTATAAAGCAGAATTTTTTGCATTAACAATTTTCTTCTTCTTATCTTTAATATATAATTCATTACTTTAAATATTATGGAATCCCCAAATGAGTTGTTTGTGAAGTTCATTCTAGATGGCGCCATTTCTAAAGTCATAAAATTTAATTAACAGCGCGCAAAATTTCCAAAGTCAAGTCAGTTACTTCAGTTCAGTGAAAAATCGAGTACGGAATTCATCCGTACTTGCATACATGGAACTAGACCAGTTAATTTAAAGGAACAAAATAATTATCACTGTTTACCGAACCAATATTTACAATGCGATTCATTCTGCAAATAATTTACCACCCTAATGATAAGACTCAAAACTTCGTTGGGTGCTATGGCATTCATTAAAATTAGCGACTCAGTCGAGCGTGCCTTATTGTTCCTTCAGTTAACCCTAAAAATGGAGAAGCCACACATCAGTTTTCGCGGAAACCATTAACATTCATCCGAATACTTTGGCACTGCAAGCAGATAAAGTCACCCTCTAATTTGTTGCAGCAAGCCTGGTTTGAAAAATTTCAGCAGCGGAAGTTTTAAATCTGAGCTACAGACTGCACTCATTAGCCGTAACTGCAGATATCCACGTTATTGTCTCCTAGACTAATTAAGCGAGAATAACTCGCCTAAAATATTGTTTCGAGAATAAAACATTGTTTCATTTGCACATGCTTCGATGCTGTCCTTTTTACAAAGCCCTTGGAATTAGGAATTTTCGTTTGTCCTTAAATTCATTTTTGGCCTTTTTTGGCTTTATTTTCGTTAATGACATTTAGAACAATTTTTAATTACTTATTCTATTGTTTTTTAATAAATTTTTGTTATTACACATTTCAAATGATATATAATGAGCTGTCACATGAAATAGCTCTTGAATAGAACAATGATGTTTTAAATTTCTTTCGCTTAAATTTTAGTTTAATAATAGAACGTTGAACATAAGCCTATCAAGTGGGATTCGTTTTCATGAAGGATAGCTGTTTTTCTAATAGAAAATGACGTTTTCAATCAATTTGCCAAATTTGGCCTTTTTTGGCCTTATTTTTAAGAAGATTTGGCCTTATTTTGCTATTTTGATCTGGCAGCCCTGGAAGACAGCTAGATTTGGGCTGCACTGAAGAAAGCGTCAGCTTTGATTTTTGAGATCATGGTTGCCATATTGGCCTTTTTTAAGGCCAAATTTTTAGAATTTGGCCTTTTTTCAAAGTGCTTGGGCTTAAGAATTTTTAGAATTTGGCCTTTTTCAAAGTGCTTGGACTTAAGAATTTTTATTTGGCCTTAAGTTCATTTATGGTCTTTTTTCGGCTTTATTTTCATTCATGAATTTTAGAAGTGCTTTTTGTAACTATTTCTACTGTTTTTGACTAAAATTTTTATATTAAACTTTGAAGAACAAAATTTCTGTCCCCTTTGTGACTGTGATTGCCAGAATGTCTTTAGCCTTAGGCTTGTGTTTCTGCGTATCAAGTAATTTGAAGGAGCATATAAAGAACCACTTTTCTGTAATAATTCCTTTCTGTTCCTGACTGAATTCTTCAGCGAACAGTTGTTAACCATACAAAAATACAAAATATGGTTTTTTCCTTCTTTTTTTGAGAAAAGGGTTACATCATTCTTAACAGGTCCTTAAATAAATTGTGGTATTGAATGAAATACCTACCTCAGGAACGCTAACTTTAATTCTAAGAGATGCAGAAAAACTTTCTAAAATAATATGTAGAACGGTACAATGCGTTGGATTTGAATATTAAATGAATGATATCGAAACTGAAGACAGGCCATTCTTGGAAATTTTTATCGCTTATTGGAAAAGATCTATTATGAGTCTGATATCAATTTAATTTATATTAGTGCAATACATTTTTTTACTGTTATTTTTTTATTCTGAGTACGGAATCACTTTTCATTTATTATAAGTAAATTGAAAAATAATCTTGCATGTTTTTTCACTCATGATATAATACATTTATTCTCGGCTATTTCATTTAGTGCTGGCAAGAGCAGAACTTTTCATTGCAAAATGGTTTATGGAAAGGTTTTAATTTTTAAAAAAAACTTTAATACTGTTTTAATATTAGAGTATTGCAAATATATCAATCTAATGTGATTCTTTTTCATGATTTAAAACCTTTTCTTATGGTATATGAAGCGAAAAAGAAGTATTTCGAACAGTTTTTCAAATTTGGCCTTTTTTGTCTTATTTGTAAGAAGGTTTAGCCTTACTTTGCCATTTTGATCTGGCAACCCGTTTGAGATCGAGTCTCACAGTGTTTCCGCGAGGGAACTGCGATATTGTTGTGTTTGCGGCAGGGTGCGGCTTTTGAAGGCCAAATTATGGAAATTTGGCCTTTTTTCAAAGCCCATGGCCTTAGAAATTTTCATTTGGCCATAAATTCATTTTTGGCCTTTTTTGGCTTTATTTTCGTTAATGACTTTTAGAACAATTTTTAATTATTTATTCCATTGTTTTTTAATAAATTTTTGATATTACACATTTCAAATGATTTATAATCAGCTGTCAAACGAAATAGCTCCTGAATAGAACAAGGATGTTCTAACTTTCTTTCGCTTAAATTTTAGTTTAATAATAGACCATTGAACATATGCCTATCAAGTGGGATTCGTTTTCATGAAGGATAGCTGTTTTTCTAATAGAAAATGACGTTTTCAAACAATTTGTCAAATTTGGTCTTTTTTGGCCTTATTTTTAAGAAGGTTTGACCTTATTTTGCTGTTTTGATCTGGCAACCCTGGAGGGCAGTTAGACTTGGGCCAGGGTTGCCATATTGGCCTTTTTAGGCCAGATTCTGGAAATTTGGCCTTTTTGACCTTATTTTAAAGACGGTTTGTCCTTATTTTGCTAATTTGATCTGGCAACCCTGGAGGGCAGCTAGACTTGGGCTGTACTGAAGAGAGCGTCAACTTTGATTTTGAGATCGAGTATCGCAGTGTTTCCGTGAGGGAACTGCGATTTTATTGTGTTTGCGGACGTCCGCTGATCTTGCGGGAGTTTCGAAGAACTCCAGAAAACTGCTTAATTAATTCAGCGGAGTGCAGGTCAGGTAAAGAGACGGTTAATTAATCACTTCTGTTTTCTCAACCAGAGTCGCAGTTCCTCCCTTCAAGATTATTCGACTTGATTATTGGAATATGGGAAGCTTCTAACCAAAATAAGGGTATATTGAAATGTTGTGTAAATATAAGTAATCTGCAAATAAATATTTTGAAAGGCGAAAAATGGACTGCATTTGCTTCCAACTGATAAGCCTTAAACCGCAGCCAAAGCTTCAACGTTACAACATAAACCTCTTAAAGTATGTATCTGTATTATCAAATAAATACAACAAGTATATCATATCACAATAATATACAAGTATTATCAAATAAATACAACAACAGCATGTTGCGCAGTAAAGCTAGGAAATCAGGGCATTCATATGTATTAAGGAATGAAAGAGAAAGGATGCCGTTCATTCTATGCTAAATATTATGTAACTCCTGTTACCTAAAATGATTTCCAGAGAGTTGTACTAATCAAATTCTTTACAAGCATGAATGCTTACAAGAATGAACATTTTCTTACCAGAATCTCTTAGCTAAGAAAGCATTCGACTAAAGCAGCACTTACCTAAAAAGAAAAAAAAAACAAGACTTTACTAATACAACTTTTTGAAACACACTCATACAAAATGTAAATTAGTAATTTAAGCATTTCATTTATGAATTTAGTTATTGGATACAGGAATTCTACCAAGTTTTTTGATGTAGAATTTTTGAAAAAGTTTTATGTTCATAGTTAAAATATCAAATAATACTTCAAATTCTAGGACATGCGAGCTAAATCATATTTTATGGCTTAGGAAAGTCAACAGTTAAGGGTCTCGCAAAAAGATATCGAACATAAGCGAAAACTGAGATAAAACAGATGGGAAGGGGGCTTTAAGTTTCTCATATACATTTACATTACAACGTCTTCTGTGTTGAGCTTCGTCGTGCATTCAAGAAAAAATTAAAGATCTAGATCTTTCCTTTCGTGGGAAGAGATGCTTTCACTGATTCATTTCCCTGCTAAAAAGTAAAAGAAACTTGACGGAAAAGATGAACCTCTTCGCTTCTTTTTGACGTGAAAACGTCTTTCCGCTCGTTACAGTGATAGTCGGTTGAACTTTCTTCTGTGACCAAATACCGTCAGATTTGAATCGCTCATAACTACGAGACTAATAATGAGAAAAGAATGGTTGACCCCACAACGGAAAGATAATTATCTGTAAGAGTTTGTCGCATAGTATTTGGTTTGCCTGTGACGTCATTGTACTAGTGTAGGCGCATGCGCGTGATTGATATGAATTAGCTTTATGTAAGGTTATAAATAAATGTAGCGTAGAAACGCGTTTAGCTAGGAGGTTGATTCTGGTTTCATTTTAAAGAGATTGAAGAGTATTACTAGGAACCAAAGTTAGACAATAAATCTATCTATCGGAATATAAGTAAAAATCGGTATTGAATTGAAATTTTCAAACTCCGTTTGTTTTTTGATTATAACATACAGAGTTTTCTTTCGAATTGTACGAAACTTACAGAATACTTGACAACACGTAAAAGAAACATTATATTAAAATTTGAATTCAAAAATTTGAAAATTACGGGAAATATGAGCATTTGTAGTAAATAATGTTTTACCGCGCATAAGCGAAATGTAATTCTTTATACTGTCAACAGATGGCGCCATCAAAAGCTACTCTAAATAAAACATAAGAAAGGCGCAGTTCGGGTCCGCACTGTAGATGTTTCGTGAAAACGTCGGGATAAAATCATAAAAAAGTTTCGTATTAATATGTAATTTAATTAGCAAACTCTTTAATATAATTTTTGCACACAGTGGTATAATGGTAACAGAATAGACAAATCACAAGTTTATCGCATGTAGCAAGGGTCTGTGGTAGATTGTGATTTATCTATTCCGTAATCATTAAACTGCTCTGTGCAAATATTGTATTAAAGAGATTGATAATTAAATTACATATTAATATGAAACAATTTTTTTATAATTTTATCCCGACGTTTTCACGAAAAATCTACGGCACGGACACGAACTGCTCCTTTCTTATGTTTTTTCCTACTTCCTTTCTCTATCCTGGACATAAGAAAAACAGTTGTTCCAGCTCGGATCACCGAATATCGGTGGCGAAAAAGAAGATCTCAGAGAAAAAGCATTAATTATTTGCTCCTTTCTTGAATTGTACTTAGAAAAAGAGAGAGAATAATTATATTTAAAATCCAGCGGGAGTGTTCTCCCCTAAACTTTCTCGTATACTTCTCGAAAAAGATGCTGTTTCCACTCCCCCCGCGTGGATAAAAAAATTCGAACCTATTGTAACCCAGGATCCAATGACTATCAGAAAATATTTAGGTAAAGAATCAAATTCGAAGAGATGCGTTCCGATTAAATGCAAATCGATTTCTACTCTCTCTTCGCTCAAGGACAATCCTTCCGCGTGCACAGATTGCTACCAAGTACGCATGCGCATGGAGAATCGGATGAAACAAAGCGCCAAGCAGGAGTCAATAAATATCGTGCACAGAAAATTGCGTCCACTACGCATGCGTGTGGAGATAGCGGACGCGTTGGAGATGCGCTTATACAGACCGACAGACAATCAACATTTTGACGGATTTAGCCCAAAAGTTTATACGTACCTACATTCATGACGATAAAACTGCGTACCAAATTTTATCCCTCTAACTATTCAAGTGTTTGAGTTATAGTGTTCGCATGACTTCGGACATACAGACAGACAGATTTCCCGTTGACGGGTTTTGTCCAAAATTTGATAGAGACCTACAAATTATGTTTAAAGACCACATACCAAATTTCATCCCCGTAACTCTAATAGTTTTCGAGTTATCGTGTTTACAGACAGACAGACATGGTTCCAAAATTGTGTTTTTCGGACTCGGGGAGGTCTAAAACGTGGAGATTCGACAAAATCTCGAGTTCGAATTTTTTGACGATTTCAATACTTTCTCTTTGTATACTTCGTATACGAGAAGGTAAAAATGAAGAACAATCTTTTAATAGTGTATTAACAAGTAGAAAAAATCGATTATGAAAAATCTGGTGGTCAAAACTAAAACATAAAAGCATGAAGCTATGATAGATATTCTTTACGTCAAATGGAATTTCAACCACGTTCACAATATAGTTTGATTCTGCATGAATATTTAGGAAATTTCTTATTTGTTTATAGCTTTCTTCAGCTTAATTTTCTTATTGAATTATTTTCAGCGAATTACGCTCTTTAGTTTCTGTTTTGAATTTAACAGTTTTGACTATTTCTTCCTATTATTGAGTAGTACATTGATTGAATTGGTGTTTTGAAAAATTGTTTTATGTTTTTATTATTTTCAACTTTTTAGTCTTTAATTTATAATCGATTATAATAAATACTATGGAAATTGAAATAATTTTTGCTACAATTCAAACACCAAGTGGCGCCACTAGTATGGTATCAAATTTTAATTCAAATAATCGCTAAACGATAACTAAGCACAACACAAAACTTTACAAACCTGCAAATCTCTACCCAAACAGGAAATAAGAGAAAGTATTGTAATAGCATAAAACACTACCTTCCGGATTTTGATGAATCTCCACATGTGTGTTTTTTATCGTATTTCCATGCCCGATTACATTGCCTTCATTTAGCCTTTGCAAATTCACTACATATTTAGTTTTGAAAATAACTAAATTTATTTCAGAAATGAGTATTAGACATGTAGCTGATCATATATATATATTACCGGCAATGTGTGAAATGCCGGCATTCTATAGAATACCTAGGCATTTTATAGAATGCTGGGCGTTTTTAGGCAAAGTATGAAATATGAGATTTATTATATATTTTTCCTAGGCATTGTATATAATACCTAGTCATTCTATAGAATGACAAATGCTATTTAGGCAAAGCATGGAAAAAAGTTCATAATAAGGCTATTATTTAAAAGGCGTGCATTACACAAAAATACAAATGTTATTTAGAAAAATAATAAAAGAGTACCACTAAAAAATCATTTATTCAAAATTCGTAAAGCAAAATGAAAGTTTTCATATCAACGTTTATGCCTTTCTTATTAAAGAAAACAAAATAAATTGTGAATCTACTTATTACATCAAGGAAGCAAATAATTTAATTTTGAATTGCACTTAACTTTATTTCTTATATAATCAAATCGGCGATTTATTTCACACTTTGCCGGTTTGTCATTTGGCATTCTATAGAATGCCTAGGAAATGTGTGAAATATAAATCGTTTCATACATTGCCGGCTAGTTTTAGGCATTATATACAATGCCTAGACATTCTATAGAATGCCGGATTTCAAACTTAGCCGGTAACATATACAAAGGAAAAAAAATTAGCATTTTTAATTTTTAAGAAATTTGTGGTTTCACAGTGAAACCAATGAAGGGCAACAGGCTATTCTTCCTCCCCGAATAAGTTATAAACGAAATGCAATTTAAATTATGTATTTAATTTATAAGTATACGTGACTATTCAGGATATTCGACCCTCATAAAATTCAATATTATTTTCGAAGATTCAATTAAAAAAATATCAATTTGTGCAAGAACCCTCATCAATTTGTTTCCCTTGGAGATCGAAAACAATTTAGCTCTTGCAATGCCGATATCTTTGTGAATACTGACGGTATTGAACTGGAATTTTTACATAAGTTGCCCTATATGTCTGGCTTTTAAGCTATGAACGAAAAAGTACGCTACGTTTCGCCCATGTGCACTGAAAAAATTATAAATATGTGGTTTCACTGTGAAACCCATGAACGGGAAAGGGTTGAAAACAAACAACACAAATGACCTTCGGAATTTTTCATGCGCTTTGTTTATTCGACGCTGCATTATTACAAAAACTCTGCAATAATTATCCTCTAATTGCGAGCTGAAAGTTTATTAGTAGTTGATGAAAAATTTTCTGTTAGTTGTTCACGTCATACGTCAATTACCATTTCAGCAATCATTCCTTAGAGACAAACAGCCCAAATGAATAAACGTACTCAGCTTGTGGTCTTTTGTAACGAAGATGCCATCGTGATTAACCAGCGGGAGTGTTCTCCCCTAAACTTTCTCGTATACTTCCCCCAAAAAGTGACGTTTTCCCTTCCCCCGCGTGGCTACAAAAATTCGAACCTACTGTAATCCAGAATGCAACGAATATCAGAAGGTTTTTCATTGTAGATTATAGTGGTTGTAAAATATTTAGGTGAAGAATCATATTCAAAGATATGCCTACGCATTAAAATTTAGCAATATTTATTTTCCATCACACTCTAGCAAGATCCTCTAAAGCAAGGGCACGAGACAGCGAAAACGAAACAGGAGATAAAACGAATCTATCACAAACTCCGTCTCAAGGACAAAGTGACGTAATCCTTCCGCTTGCTACGAGAGATTGCTACCAGTACGCATGCGCATGGAGATAAAATTCGTTTGAAAACTAAACAAGTATGCGATTATACAGACCGACAGACAGTCAACCGGTTGACGGATTTGGCCCAAAATTATACGCGGACCTACATTCATGATGATAAAACTGTGCACCAAATTTTATCCATCTAGCTATTCAAGTTTTGGAGTTATCGTGTTCGCATGACCGCGGACAGACAGACAGACAGGCAGACTTCCCATGGACGGATTTCATCCAAAATTTGATAGAATCCTACAAATTATGTGTCAAGTTCACATACCAAATTTCATCCCCGTAGCTCTAATAGTTTTCGAGTTATCGTGTTCACAAACAGACAGACATAATTCTAAAATTATGTTCTTCGGACTCAGGGAGGTTTGAAACGTGGAGATTCGTCAAGATCTCGAGTTCGAATTTTTTTGACGATTACAATACTTTCTCTTTGTATACTTCGTATACGAGAAATTAAAAATGGTTTTTAATTTTCTTAAACGAGAGGAGTTTTATTCGTAAGGAATTAATATCTTGAATCTCTCCTTTATTTTTGTGGTGCTTAGTGGCGTGTTTCCAAATAAACTTCTGGAGATATTTAAATTATCTGCCTAATGAACATTGTTTCAGGAGCTCCAAATCGGATGCAATGTGTTCTCTGTTGATAAAGCGTCTTTTTTCCTTAAAACCGTTCTCAATTAAATTAATGGAATAAAGTTGAGTACTTTTAGAATAATTTGAAAATATCATTTATCAACCTCAAGATAAAAATAATACTATAAAACTCAGTTTCAGCTAACAGATGCTGTAAATATACATAACATTCCTAAGTATCAGTGGCGAATCCAGGGGGCTATCGGGTTGCAGCCCCCCCAGAGCTAAACCAAAATTCTTGATTTTATTTAAAATCACTACAACTTTTTGTTCCTTATTTTCATTTAAAAAATAATAAATTCGTGACAACATTGCTTTCTGGCTTGACGGGCTCGAATATTTTCCTACTTTTCTAGTTATTCCACTTGTACTTGTAGCGTTGACGCGGTCGAAAACATTTTTTGGCTAGTTATTTCATTGGGTTTTTATTAAATTATCGAAAGTATTGTAGTGTTGTAGAGGAACGAGATTCATGTTTATATGGAATGCCGCTGTTGAAGAATTAATTCAATTTCAGGAACCATTTTTATTAGATGGCTCAGTTCCACGACACAGTACATTAAAAGGTACAAGACGCAAGACAGAGGTCAACAACACTTGACAAGTACACAGTAGAAGAAGAGAGAGAGGCATCATGGGAAAAACCCGGATGGCTGTAGTAGCGCCACCTACCATAAAAAGGAAAAGGCAGTGAATTGTAACGGCTACAGTGTTTTTTATGATTCTTATTGTCAGGTGAGAAAAGTCTGTAAAGTTAAAAGTGTTTTGGTTTACATAAGCCACGAGGTTTGACATTCATCACTACAATAAAAAAATATTTATAACCTCAGCCCCGCCCCCCGACCCGAAGCCTGGATTAGTCACTGCCAAGTATACTAAATATTTGGAAAATGGCTAAAAGAAAAAAAAGTTCTGTTGTTGAATCTCACTTTTGTTGAGTTCTTTCTCGATTTGTAAAAATGGCTGCAGATGTCGGAATAATGGCTCCATGAATTGCAGCCCCCCCAGAGCTAAACCAAAATTCTTGATTTTATTTAAAATCACTACAACTTTTTGTTCCTTATTTTCATTTAAAAAATAATAAATTCGTATTCGCCAGTAACATAGTAGGGAAATATTGTATAGCAACGGATTCGGAAACCCTCCACGCTTTTGCGCACGCGCCGAGCGGAGTTATTTTCATCAAAATAGGGGGAAAGTGAAGAATGGAAGGATTATGCTTACATTTTAATTAGCGTGATCTAAGAAAGAACTCCGGAAATGTGCTCATATGAGTTATTGCCTGACACTCCTTTCCGGTGTAAAATCGTCCAAAAGTGGTAGTCTCTGAATACGTTGCTGAATAGTATCCTTTCTATGATTAAAACTGTTGGCCTCCAAAGGTTAAGAGCAAAAGGAGGGATTTTAGTGAACAGCTTATGCGATTTAGAGAATTTAGAATTCAAGGAAAAATAAATTTTACTTCTGGTATCGTTTTAAAATTTGCCCGTTTTTCTATATGAAAAATTTTATATCTGTTACACCATGAATTACATATTTACGCATTTTTATGGAACCAAATGTGTCAATTTCATGTCTATTTTTTAAAAATCTGAATATCAAATTTAATTAAAATACTTGAGGGTGAATTATTTTCAATTATAATTCTAGCTATGTAATATGATAGCATATATATGTGGATAGAGTTCAGATCGTAGAAGCTGCATCTTTATAGAATACTAGCAGTACGCGCACGGCGTTGCCCGTGGAATCAGGACTTCGAAAAAATGGGGAAAAATGCTCACAATGACTCGAAAAAATTTTGAAAACAAAAGATACACATTATTAATTTTCCCGCTTATTTTTCCTCTCGACAATGACGCGAATTTAATGACGTCACCAAAAGGAATCGGACTGCAGAAATGCATCCTGGAAATGAAAGCATATTTCGTTACCTCCTCCGAGGAAGCAATAATGCATTCTGGGATCGTCCGGAGAAACTCTCGCTGTTAAATCTCGCTAGGAAAAAAACACTGTCTGAACTGATCAGGGAACAATTAATTTAAAAAAACGGAATGCGATATTTTAACCGTTCTTGTTTTAACTCCGACAGAAACGTTTCAGTTATAAGCTGAAAAAAAATGAAAATCATATAGTTGTTAGAAAGTCAAATGCGAGAATTTCAAGAAATCCTTATCAAAAATTACCATAAAAGTGACTATTATTTTAAAAAATTCAAAATTCAGTAAATTATGTTGGAAATTCAAAACAAACTTCATGAGAGCGAAAATTGTTCGTTCTATTCAATGGTGCATTGATTGTTTTTCAACGATCATTAGGAAAGATAACTCAAAATAAAATTATAAAATCAAAACAAAAGTATCGAAAGAAATACGCTAAATCTAGCAAATAACCAAACCAGAACTATAGAGAAGGACTCTGACCAGAAAGGAAACAAAACGCACGTATCCGATTGAGTAACAACTAACGAATGAAATTATTCTCACTTTCTTACTCATGGCGCCAGCAACCGTTAAAGTGGAATAATAATTCATTTAGGCTGACGCAATACAATATTCAGTTTTTCCCTCTTATCATAAACCCACCTTCATCGCCTTCACCCCCCCCGGAGCTATTTTTCGAACGTGGCCTTGGATGAAACCAGCGGGAGTGATCTCCCCTAAACTTTCTCGTGTACTTCTCGAAAAAGGTGCTGTTTCCCCTTCCCCCGCGTGGATAAAAAAATTCGAACCTATTGTAACTCAGGATCCAATGACTATCAGAAAATATTTAGGTAAAGAATCAAATTGGAAGAGATGCGTTCCGATTAAATGAATACTGATTTCTACTCTTTCTCAGCTCAAGAACAATCCTTCCGCGTGCACAGATTGCTACCAAGTACGCATGCGCATGGAGAATCGGATGAAAAAAACGCCAAGCAGGAGTCAATAAATATCGTGCACAGAAGATTGCGTCCAATACGCATGCGCGTGGAGATAGCGGACTCGTTGGAGATGCGCTTATACAGACCGACAGACAGTCAACCTTTTGACGGATTTGGCCCAAAATTTTATACTGACCTACATTCATGACGATAAAACTGTGTACGAAATTTTATCCATCTAGCTATTCAAGTTTTTGAATTATAACGTTCGCATTACCGCGGACATACAGACAGACAGACTTCCCGCTGACGGATTTTGTCCAAAATTTGATAGAAACCTACAAATTATGTTTAAAGACTACATACCAAATTTCATCCCTTTATCTCTAATAGTTTTGGAGTCATCGTGTTCTCTGACAGACAGACATAATTCCAAAATTGTGTTTTTCGGACTCAGGGAGGTCTAAAACGTGGAAATTTCTCAAAATCTCAAGTTCGAATTTTTTGACGGTTGCAATACTTTCTCTTTGTATACTTCGTAGACGAGAAAGTAAAAAAGCTCCGGAACGTTTTACGCAAACGGCCGAATTTTATCGAAACCGGACTATTTTTTTTTTTTTAAATTGCTCAAAATTCGGGAAATTTCGTTAGACGTTCAAAACAAACTTCTTTAGAACAAACATTGTTTGTTCTATCCGATATGCGCACGGCGTTGCCAGTGGCATAATGACTTCTACAAAATGAAAAAAGCCCAAAGTTTTGAAAACGAAATAAAAACATATATATATTATTAATTTCGCCCTCGATTTTTAGTTAAAGTACACGCAGAAAATTTCTTTTAACTAAAGATATCAGTATATATCCGCGACTATAAAACAAATAAATCAGATGATTCTTGGATCAGTAAAATGAATTAATTAAGATTAGCTGACGCAATAAAATGATCGAGAGTATGACGTGAATTTCTCTTGGTACCGCCAGCCAATCGGATAGTTGAAATGCATTCTGGGAAATCAGAGTAACCTTGGGTCGGACGAAAGCTTCGTCGATTCGGATATGAGAGAGACAATGTTTTGAACGGATCAATAAAAATATTCATAGAAAGTCGGAGAAAAAAGATATTTTAACCATTCTTGTTTTAAAACAGGGATAAGTATTCCGGCTTATAACGAAAAAAATTGAAAATTATAGCGCTATTAGAACGTAGGATGCAAGAAAATAAGAATTGAAAGTTAAATATATAAATGAAAAGTGACTATTATTTAAAGATTTCTCAAAATTCAGTAAATTATGTTAAAAATTCAAAGCAAACTTCATTAGAACACACATTGTTTGTTCTATCCGATTGTGCATTGATTGTTTTTTAAAGATCATTAGAAAAGATACTACAGCCGTAAACGTGCCAAAAATGACCCAAAACAACACAAAACATGATATAAAAAATTTTCTAGGTTAAATTGTAAAATTCCGGCTTCAAGGTGCATTGAGTCACCATTACGTCTACCTGTGTGCCATATTTCATGGCTGTAAGTGAGATAGATTCGTCTGGATATCGTACACACACACGCAAACATTGACTGTTGCAAGTATAGATGTCAGTTTTATGTCTAGAAAATTCTGTTCATTAATCTGTATCACAAATTTAATTACAATGTATGTTAATGTGTATCTCGTATGAAAATAGTTTCATTTCTAGTTTTAGCTCAGTAATACAATTATTTACATATGTGAATAATAAGCGAACATAAAGTATTTTTTAAAAACCTATACAACATTTTTAGTGTATAGATTACTTTCATATAAAATCTTATGAATCCCAAAATCCTATTATTCTCGGCAAGTTTAAATTTTAATTAAAATCAGAATACCAGTTGCACCGAATAACTATTAATTTCGAAAAATTACATACTCTCACCATAGAACTATAAAAAATCGCCGTAAGGTAATTTTTACTTAAGCTATTAGTGATTTTCAAAGCATGATACAAAATTTAATTAAGCATTGCGAGTGACTGTTCGGAGGCATATAAAAGCGGTTTAAAATATCTATAATGTTTTCATTCATTTGTAATGGCAACATTAAAGAAAGACAATATCTACCACATATGGAAACATAGTTTTTAATTAATAGAGATTAATTATTTAAGGAATTATCAAGAAACCCTCCCTAAAAACTTCCTTATACTCGTAGCATCTGAAAGTAAAATTTGAAGAATACCTTTTCGGTTAGTTTCGATTTTTATAGCCTACAAAATATTCCTGAATTTCCATGCGCATGTAAAGCTGCTCACTTCAATCGTGGACGAATAACTTATTTCTAAATCATAAGAAAAAGACAAATATTTACAACTGGAAAAAAATATAAATGACGTAAATAAATATATTTAATTTTGAAGTCAATAAATGTACAGTTGAAAAAAAAATTAATTACGTTTATACAGTACCCGATAATATTTACCATGATTAGTAAAATATTCGTGACCCGAAGATATTTTACACTCTTTTACGTCAAAAACTTACGAGTTATTGAGCTTTGAATTTCATGATTTTAAAACACTCAGCGGCCGCGTCCAGCAGGGATTGTGAATTGATTGGGAATCTTCCTCGATACGGCCTTTGAAATAGTCTATAATAGTGATACTCCTCGAGACGGCCTTTGATGTGGTCTATAATAGTGATACTCCTCGAGACGGCCTTTGAAATGGTCCCTAATAGTGTGTCGCGACTCCTCTTCCAACGAGTGACGTAACTGGACGCTCGAACTTTTCCACCAATCCAGAGCAGGCATCTTCATCCAGAACTCTTTGAACATTAGTCGATAATGGGTGGGGAAATAATCCAAAAACAAATAATATGTGTAAATGGACATTCGAACTTTCTTGAATGTGAAATTTTGTATATAGTCAACCTTTTCTTAAAGTGTGTAGTTTTAAAGAATCTTTTTCGTCATGTAAATAACCATTGCTTTGTTATAGTTGAGTGGCAACAGTTTGTTTACTCTTGTACGGGGAGAATGTAAATAAACAGAGGCGATTTCCCACCATCAATAAAAGACGTGTTCGTTTCAGTGGTTTTCTCTTCCTTTGAATTGGATATGGTTTCAATAGTTATATTTTAGAAAGTGAATCTCCAGCTCTCAACAGCGTTCCCGGCCCGTGGAAACGGAGGTAGGCGTAATTTATTTAATTTGTTGATTTTACGTCTAAAGTATTGAGAAGTGATACTCCTCAAGACGGCCTTTGAAATGATCTCTAATAATGATACTCCTCGAGACGGCCTTTGAAAGGTTCTCTAGTAGTGATACTCCTTGAGACGGCCTTTTAAATCGTCTATAATAGTGATACTCCTCGAGACGGCCTTTGAAATGGTCTCTAATAGTGATACTCCTCGAGACGGCAATTAAAATGGTCCCTAATACTGAAACTCTTCGAGACGGCCTTTGAAATGGTTTCTAATAGTGATACTCCTCGAGACACCCTTTGAAATGCTCTCTAATAGTGATACTCCTCGAGACGGCAATTGAAATGGTCTCTAATA
>BGPR01002164.1:0-14997 GCA_013235015.1 Araneus ventricosus
TTTATTAACGAAACAATATCTCGGATCTGATTGTCACAGATTTATTAACGAAAGTTGTAGTAGAGAATCTCATGCAGATTGCCAGAGTGCTTAAGAAATAAAATAAGCATGAAAAATGGAAATTATGACACAATTGACAATAACTTCCAACTGGAAACAGAATTCTTCTTACGGAGTTCCGCGTAGATGAATTAAATAATAAAGAAATGAAAGGATCGGTACTTCATAATTCAACAGAAAGGTCTGCGAGAAGTGGAAAGATAAATTAATTCGAGTATGACTTCTATTTGATATTAACGAATTCAACTTCGGTAAAACAACGTAAAATAAAAAAGAAAAGAAACTGCTTAACTCAGCTTTAAAAAAACTGTGAAATAGCAAGAACGTCCGTTGGATACTTTGAAGATCCTATAATTTAGTAAAAAGATTTATTGTTTCCCAGCGCAGAGAGAAAAAATCATACACAAAATAAGCAAACAAAAAATGCTCATAGATTATATTAGGAGAATAAATTAACTCTAGTATAACTCCTATTTGATATTAAATCAACAGGGAGTTGCGGTTAGGCTGAGGAAATCAGTGCGAGGAGGGGAGGGTGCTCTCTCCAAAAAGCGAAAATCTGCCGTGCAGGGGAGGGTGCTCTCTCCAAAAAGCGAAAATCTGCCGTGCAGGGGAGGGGGATTGTGGGTGGGAGTCAGTCTGGAGAGAGGAGTAGGAGTAGGTGCCATAACTCTAAAAAACACTATCCAAAAAGCAAATTCCCGCACAAGTTGCACACCTTTCTGCGACAACAATATCTACCCGATTCGAACCCGCGGTCTGCTACACGTGAAGCCCGGACTAATGTTTGTATCGTACGTGGACAGTCAATTATGTGTACGTGGATAGTCATTTTATATGAACATGAGACAGCATGTTCCAACCACATTCAATGAAAAATTCAGAAATATTCGTTATTGGTTGCAAAAAACTCAGTTGATTCTTCCTCTTTGAATTTTCACGAAACTGAGATACAGTAAACTCTCGCTACAACGATATCCGATGCAACGTTATATTCCTCTACAACAATACAATGTTGTGGTCCCGGTGAAATTGCTTAGAACATAATGTCAATTTCCCCTCAATATAACGATATTCTGTTCAACAATAAGCCCCTATACAACGTTTTTTTTTTTAATCTCAACACCATTTTCTTCCTCTGTAACAATACTTCATGAAGGAGAAGCAAACTGATAATGACGAAAATTCCAAAAATTGCGATGTTTCAGACGCTGAATAATGTGTTTTGAGCTTTCAAAAGTCTTTAACTGAGCTTGAAGAAAAAAAAGTGGCAAAATGTCTGGAATTAACGTCGAGGAATCTTTAACAACGGATGATGATCTTATGTTTTTTGCAGGAGTTAGATATAGATAGGAGGAGATATATTATCCGAAATCACATACGAAATGGGAAAATGATGATAAAGAGGCGATGATGATACAGATCCATCGCAATCTTTATTGACATCCCAGGGACCTCTTCAATCAGTTCAGTCCCTACGGGCATTTTTTCCAAGCCTTTCATCCACAAATGACGATCATTTTCGTGCATTAGACTCAATGCAAACATTGTTAGTTATCAGTTTAAAAAATTAATAAGCAAACGAAAATAGGAGATTTTTTCGATAAATAAGTTTCTCAGGTATATGTGTACAGCTGCATTTTCAAATTTGTGTATGCTTTAACCATCATTAACACTCTGGTGATGCTTTTTTTGCAAAATGTTTATTGTTGTATTGTGTCCACATTAAAACAGCCAAAATTTAAGTTTTCTATATCGCCCCTCCATATAACAATACATTCCTCTATAACAATATCTTTATTTGGTCCCCAAAGTATTGTTGTAACGAGGTATTACTGTAGTTGGTGTTGCTTTTTAACAGACGAAATTGTATCGTTTTGAAAAGAAATTAGAAATTTCCTAACAAAAGTTCTAGAAGTCGTGTGTCCGAAATGTATTCTCCAATATTGTATTTAACCCTGGTATGGAAACAGTCATGGTGACTTTATCTGAGTTCCTGAACCTGTAGAAAGAGATTAAACACTCTCTTCCTAACTATGGTTTCTACAGACCTCGAGCCACTTGAGGACCGAGAACCAAAATTGTATTTAACTCTGGAATGGAAACAGTCATTGTGACTTTATCTGAGTTCCTGAACCTGTAGAGAGAGATTAAACACTCTCTTCTATACTATGGTTTCTACAGACCTCGAGGACCGAGCACCAAAATTCTATTTAACCGTGAAATGGAAACAGTCATGGTGACTTTATCTGAGTTCCTGAACCTGTAGAAAGAGATTAAACACTCGCACTCTCTTCTTGGCAGGCACAGACCTCAGAGCCACTTGAGGGATGAGAGCCAAAATTGTATTTAACTCTGGAATTGCAGAGCAGTCATTTGTGACTTTATCACAGGTTCCTGAACCTGCAGAGAGATTAAACACTCTCTTCTATACTATGGTTTGAGACCTCGAGGACGAAACACAAAATTGTATTTAACCTGAAATGGAAACAGTCATGGTGACTTTATCCTGAGTTCCTGAACCTGTGAAAGAGATTAACACTCTTTCTTAACTACTAAGGTCTACAGACCTCAGGACAGCACCAAAATTATATTTAACCTGAAATGGAAACAGTCCTGGTGACTTTATCCCAGGCCTGAACCTGTAGAAAGAGATTAAACACTCTCTTCTTAACTATGGTTTCCACAGACCTCGAGGACCGAGCACCAAAATTTTATTTAACCCTGAAATGGAAACAGTCATGGTGACTTTATCTGAGCTCCTGAACCTATATAGAGAGATTAAACACTCTCTTCTTAGCTATGGTTTCTACAGATTTCGAGCCACTCTAGGACCGAGTGCCGTCTGTATCGGGTGAGTCATTTCCATTTCAGTAATAGTTTCTCAAAACATTTGAATCAAATCAACTCCATGTACAAGTCAGATTGAACCAAAGGGAAAGGTTCAGTACTCCAAGGATCATCAGCAGAATTTATTTGTAAAAAAAAGTTTAAACCAATAAATAATTTAATCATGAATTTCATGTTTCACAACTTCTTCATGAGCGTTCCCTTTATTCTTTAGGTTTTAGATGATGGGGTACTTATTAATAAATTTAAAAAATAAAAATCTATTAAATACATGTAAAAAGTATCTTAATTGACCGAGCGATGTGAAGGTCTCTATTTTAACTCGACAGCTCGGCACCTCGTCTGTTTGTAAATTTGTTTGTTACGCAGTCACGACCAATAGTGCAGTTTAGTTTTCTTCAGATTTGGCATAAATGTTCCTTGAAGCCATAAAAAACGACATATATGTAAGCATTTTTAATTTTTTGTTTCTGTTTGAAGAAGGTGCCCGTTTTAATATTTTCGATGTCTTAGCGAATCAATGAGGAGATTGGCACCATTAAAAACTTTGAATCCTTTTAGTAATGGTGAAATATTTATATTACAATTTTTAAATACTAGTAAAAGCAGACTTTTAATTGCAATTTTGTTAATATTGATAAACGCAGACATTTAATTCTAATTTCGTTAATACTGATAAAAGTAGACGTTTAATGGTAATTTTGTTAATACTGATGAAAGCAAAGATTTGTGTAAATAATTCCCTTTGAAAAACAGATATATATATATATATATATATTGTTGCAAAAGGTCTCTCTGTGGTGTATTGTGTAAACAGTCCAACACGCTGGATAATGGAGAATGAAGGTTTATTTACAAATATGCAGGAAAACACGTAGCACAGGTGCAGGAAACAATAGTCCTTGCATAGATTACCAATGTAAATAGACAACAATTCACAGGTAATGACAGTTCAGCACTTTGATATCTAACAACACAAACAGTCGGCAAATTCATGCTCAATTCGTCACTTTTTCGTTCATAGTGATCTGAATGCGTGAATTTTTGCAGTTGGGGTGGATGATATCAACCTGTTGTACATGGAGTGGTAACTTAGTGAAGTGAAGGTTGACTTTATCGAGTTCAATTTAGTTTTATTAACGTCCCATTGCCAACGCTAAACCAAAAATCAAAATGACTACCCATACAGCAGAGCGGTCAGAGTGAAGGTTGACTTTATCCAGTTCAGTCTAGTCTTATTAATGTCTCATTTTGTCGCCAACGCTAAACCAAAAATCAAAATGGCTACCCATATAGTAGAGCAGTCAGAGTGAACGTTGACTTTATCGAGTGCCAGTGGCGAATCCAGAAGTCGGGTCTGGGGGGGGGGCTGAGGTCATAAAAATTGTGTATCGTCGTGACGAATTGCAAACCTCATGGCTTATGTAAACCAAAACACTTTAACTTTACAGACTTTCCTCACCTGACAATAAGAATCATAAAGAACACTACAATACTTTCGATAATTTAAATAAAAAATACAATGAAATAACTAGACAAAAAATGTCTTCGACCGCGTCAATGTTACAAGTACAAGTGGAATGACTACAAAAGTAGGAAAATTTTCGAGCCTGTCAAGCCAGAAAGCAATGTTGTCTCGTTTTTATTATTTTTAAAAAAAAGGGAAATTAAGAACAAACAGTCGTAGTGATTTTAAATAAAATAAGAATTCTGGTTTAGCTCTGGGGGGCTGCAGCCCGATTGCCACCCCCTGGATTCGCCACTGTCGAGTGCAGTTTACTTTTATTAACGTCCCGTTTTGAAGCAACAAGCCGGCTATTTTGGGACGGACCTCGTCATTTTGAACCGCGGTCAGATGACGAGGACGGCATCTGAGCTGGCAAACCCACTCGTCAAACTTCGGTAACACACCAGCAAGAGGGCCTTTGACCCTTTACGTAGGAATTAACGTGCAACAGGCCCCATACACGGCGGATCTTTAGTGGAATCGGGTTTCGAACCTGGAACCCTCCGGGCCGGGCACCTTACCACTAGGCCACTGCGGCCTTGTAAATTTGATCGAAATTTAGTTCAATGGAGTCAATTCACGATCACGTGACAGGCACAAAATGGCCGAAGCTGCGCATGTTACCTAAGAGCTAATCCGCACCACTTATGCCGATGGGTCTGCTGTTAGCATCTTCCGCCGCGCTATGAAGCGGAAGTATTATTTACGTTTTAGTTGCTTTACTTTTTAGTCTTATTTCTTTCTATATTTGAATCAAAATGAGATACTGCTGTGTAATTGGATGCTCTAATGCTAAAGCCAAAACGGATTGCCGAGATAAGGGTGCGAACAGACGGGTCGTTTTCGGCGAAAGCTGTGGCCGTGAGGCGACACATGACCCCGTGTTCTTTAATGGCGCTGTTCACACTGGCGCGGCAAAATTGTGTAACCAGATCTCGTCGCGCGCGTATCACCCTTTCCCAATGAAGCAGCTCCGGTTTCGCCGGCAAATCGTCGCATGGTCCCATAGTAACGAGTGACAGTGTTCACACGTGTTTTTCTACGAAAGCGTTTTCGCTCTACCCGGATGGCAGCTCCAAGCACCGATTCTGTTCTTTAAAGTTAAATAAAAACTTATAAGATTTTAGATGATTTAAAGCATTTTTTGTTTCTTTTTCGATTAATTATATTTTGTTATGCTGATATTATGATTTTTTACAAATAATTAAAGCGAATGTGTCTGTATTTGTATAGGATGAAAATGTAATATCAAGTTAATTTTTTTTCACCTTTTCGAGATAACTTTCGAAAATATTATTGAATTGTAATTTTAATGTAATATTTTATTTAGAAGGATAATTATAATACATTTTATTTGATAATAAAAGCTTAATTAAACTGTTTTATTATAAAGACATATTCATATTTTGTTTTCTTATAAATATCTTTAACAGGCATATTGTGAATAAATGCTTTTGCTAAAATTTGTATCTACGATAATATGAGGGGACAGGTTTTTTTCAAGGAAATAGTCTTTTCATCGGCACTCGCTTTATATTCAGATTTTCACTGATACATTAATTAAACTGGTCGCTGATTCATTAAATGCAACAAGTTTCCATCAACATTTAATTTTTTTACTTTCTCGTATAGGAAATATACAAAGAGAAAATATTGTAATCGTCAAAAAATTCGAACTCGAGATTTTGACGAATCTCCACGTTTTACACCTCCTTGAGTTCGAAAAACACAATATTGGAATTGTGTCTGTCTACGTATCTGTCTGTGTGAACACGATAACTCGAAAACTATTAGAGCTACGGGGATGAAATTTGGTATGTGATCTTGACACATAATTTGTAGGTTTATATCAAATTTTGGACAAAATCCGTCTACGGGAAGTCTGTCCGCGTTTATGTGAACATCATCAGGAATGTAGGTCCGAATCAAATTTTTGATATTAAGGAAGTTGCTAAATTTTAATTTGCTTTTTCCTAATTTAAAGTCCATTTCATATAAAAGTTAATTACGCCTTTCTGAAAATAAATAAACAAGCTATAAAAAATTCAGTTACTTGTTTTCCGTTAAAATTATTTCTCCACCACAGTGCAGTAAACAACGTCCAGATGGTCCAAATTCGGTGACTCCATCCTAATCATTTCAATGATGTGAATTTCAAAGTTGTGCAATTTTTTCCTTAATTTTAACAAATTTCAGAATATATTTATATTTATACTTTGCAAAAAAAGCAAATAATATATATATTTTAATGAACCGGTTGAAAATTATTAATGTTTTAGGTCAGTTGAACAATATTTAGCTTATAACTTTTAGGTATAACCTTTTCAGTTCTTTATGCTCAAATTTTATTATTTTTTTAATTTACTTGAAAAATTTGACTTCAGAATCATAAATAAAAATATATTGAAAAATAATTTTTCTCTTCCTAGCCTTTGTAAAATATGAAATTACTTACTTTTTAAAGCGATTTTTTCCCTACAAAATAACACATGCAATGATCATTATGAATTGCTATATTGTTTAAAAATAACTCAAAATGGAATTTTTATCAAAATAAAATTATTTGAAATTCAATTACATGCCTACTATTTATCAGGATAAGCAGAATATCCATAGGGTATTCATTAATTTGTGAGAACATTATATGAAACACTGGAAAACAAAAAATTATATACTAATGTGTGTTATCCTGAATTCAATTGAGAATTTTCTGAAACAGTACCATACAATATAAGTTGTGAAATTTTTATTCATTATATGCAATAAATTTTTTCTTCGATGGGAGCTCTTCAAATAAATTCTTCATTCAAATAAAACACCATTTCTGAGCCACGTATATCACTCACTCGGAAAGATTAACGCCGAATGTGGCCACGAAAGCCGAATATGCAGCGCCACCCTGCAGCGACGATTCGCCAAACGCCCCGTGTGAACACCACCGACACGTTTTCAGCTCTCAGCCGAATTCGCCGTAGCCGACTCGTGTGTTCGTAGCCTAAAACGTTTTTTAAGTTTCCTCTCAAGAATTCTCAATTATTACAACTTTTTTTGAAGAATATTGGAAGACAAGGTTTTAGGCCTTCTTCTAGTTCCGTAGTATGTTCCGATCACTTCCAAGAAAATTCCTATACTGCATGTCAATTTACAAAACGCAGGTTGTTAAAACAAGAAGCTGTTCCTATGTATCGCCTCCAAAACTCCAAAGCAGATACCAAAAGTTGGTTTGCCATCATCAGCAACAGATGGAAACAATATGCAGCCAGACGCAACAAAATAGTGAGTGCACTTCTCATTTACTTGACAAAAGTTTAATAAAATTAATAAGCTTTTAGAATATCGTTTGGAAAATTTTAATACAATTATTACTTTATGTTTGTTTTCCCAAAATCAAAATCTGTATTTTATTCATGAAAGTAAAGAAACAACCGTAGCAAAATTTGTCACTCCTAGCTTAAAATTACTGGACAAATGTCTTAATAATTTATTCATCTAGTGAATACTTTAGGAAATATGCCTGAAATCCGGGTATTATAGTTGAACTAATTTATTAAGAGTGTCATTAAAGTTGAAAAATTAATATGGTATATAATAAATTCATGCACAGAAATTTAATATGTAAATATAAAAGAAATAATTATTGAAAGAACTTACATAAATTCTGATTACAGTGGAATGCACTCTGTTTCATCACAGACTGAGACTTTTTCCGATGTTATGGACAGGATGAATAAGCTAAAAGATGTGCTTAAAGAATTGCAAGATTCCCTTGGGAAAAAGGCCTTCATCCCAGAGAATATATCGAATGATACTCAGATGAAGGCACTAACAGGTTTCTCAATGGAAGGTTTTCTTGCATTTATTCTTTTTTGAATGTTGAAGAGTACCTTCAAACGGGAAATTTCTGTAAGCGACCTGTTGATCTCTTTTTCCTGTTTCTCGTAAAATTAAGAAATGGAATTTCAAATGAATTTTTATCTGTTTTGTTTGAAATTTCTGATTCGACAGTTTCAAGATATTTTACTTTCGTAACGAAAGTTCTTTATGAAAAGCTTAAACTGATACATATATTTCCCTCGAAATCAAAAGTTGTCGAGTCAATGCCAAGACAGTTCTATTCTGAAAACAGAGACTGTAGGAACCAATTCTAAATTATCTATCACCATATTAACATTTCCTTATTGAGAGAACAGAATTTGTTATTATTTATTTTAGCATTAGAGACTTATGCTCTTGAATTTCATCCTTGTAATGTGTTCTGTAATAGGAAAGAAAACAAAAAAACCTTTTATTTTGAATGAAAAAGACTGTTTTACGTCCAGAACTGAATTTCGGCATCGTTTTTAGTTAAACTATATATAAGGTTTGCCCAAATGAGAAGGAGATCTTAGCTGTATCGGCGTTGTATCAAATCCCAGTGAGTTAATGTTCTAGCCCATAGATGGCGTGGTGGTATTCCCAGTTGCACCTGCGTAGTTAACGGCTTCGCATCAATATCCTCATTTCTGGAGAGTTGTTTCCTCAGTTCGTTGCATGATGGATTCCTCCAGATCAGCACAAAGAGCAGTTATCCAATTTCTTCGTGCAGAAGGGGAGCATGCTTCACAAATTTATCGTAGGATGAAAGAGGTCACCATATTCCGGTGGTATCAGCGTTATGAGGCGGGACGCGTAAACATCAAAAACTTGCCTAGCCTTGGGCAGGCGCACCTTGTGACCAACAGTGCCACGATTTCGGCTTGGATGAGCTCATACGGCAGAATCGTCGGTTCACCATACGTGAAACTGGTGTTGAACTGTCGATAAGCAAAGGAACTGTGCATCACATAATCCATAAAAAGGTTGGTTTTGGCAAAGTTTGTGCACAGCGGGTGTCCAAGCATCTGTCGGAGAGTCAGAAGACGGTGAGAATGGGTGTTTTTCTCACCCAGCAGTTTCTACACTGAAGCCATCCACTCCCTTCTTTCGCTCTGGTATCAGTGTATTAATGTCAATGGCGATTATTTACAGCTGTACTGTTCCACATGAACTGTAATTAGAATATTCTTATTAAAATTTCTTTCACCTTATATATGCAATGATTTAACATTTTCCTATTTTTAAAACAGCTTCTTAACTTGAATAATATAACTAATTATTTCTACTTAAGTTCTAATATCAGAATTACTGTCACTGTAACTCGCTGAGTTCCGGATTCAACCGGCTGCAGAGTTCGGGGATTTTCCCGTTTCTCAGCAGTATAAAAATGCTTGACGGCCGCCATATTTCTCTTTTTTAAAAACATGCAAACTTCCTACGCAGACGCGCCGCTTCGGCCTAACTTTTGCTTTTCAAAATTGTCTCCGGTGGCTGCGCTTTGTGTCTCTTTACACTTTCATCATGGCTTAATATCTCTCACAGTGATCTGAAACCTAACAATAAAAGAATGATTGAATAAAATAAACACAGTGCTTCATTCTACAACGACTGCCTCTTCTTTGGAAGTGCACTTTTACAATTTATATTTTGATTATTTTACATCTATAAATCTATAAAAGTCGCCTTAGATGATGGCTTAGCACCATACTGATGGAAACTTTAATTTTTCTTTTTTTATCGGTTTTCACAGAGCGCATCCCTTTTACTTTACTTTACTCCACGACACACCCCTAATTCCATAGATAGAGATCTCCGGTTTGCAGTGTGGGTGGGTGTGCGTAGTACAAACTTTATTGATTCCAACAACAAAAAATACAAGGAGTGATTTACAGTAGCAGCCCCCTGTAAAACTTTGAGGCTGTTATTCATATATGGGCTAAATACAATTTATTTACAGGAAAAATTAGATTACAAAAATACAAGGAGTGATTTACAGTAGCAGCCCCCTGTAAAACTTTGAGGCTGTTATTCATATATGGGCTAAATACAATTTATTTACAGGAAAAATCAGATTTTTTGTGATTAGATTAAATTAACTATTGAGGTTATTATAAGTGCATTTAATAGTGGTTGAACCAATTTGCACTGTGACAAAAGATGAAATGGTGCGGAACTATTGCTTATACATTTTTATATGGATTGTTTGATTAGATTGATTGTGTGATGTATGTTGCCTTTTGCAGACCTAAGAAAATACACTGAAAAAATACACAGAGTCATTTCTGAAGTAAATTTAAACTCGCGAATTCAAGGACGATTGCATCCCTTGTACTGCATACTAGTGAAAATTCGTTCATCTGAAGCCGTAGAACCGCCTCTTGTATCCTTCTGAATAAGTGAACTTTGACACACCCTGCGCAATGGCAAACATATTATTTCACAATATAGTATACAAAAAATGTCGAAGTTTAGTTTTAAAATTATTTATTATGAAGAAGGAAAAAAGCAAAAGGATTTTCATGGAAACTAACATGCAGGTTCTCAGCAGAGAACATGAAATTGAAGGCCAAGTTGAGAGTAGAGCAGTGGATAAGTCACAAAATAAGCAGTGCAGGAAAGCACTAACCCCTCTGAGTGACAAAATTCGCGTTGTTTTAAAGTGATTAAAAACATTTCTTTTATTTCTCGCAAAAAAAGTAGTACCGGATCGCTCTAACCCTTGTGTGACAAAATTCCAGTTGTTTTAAGAAGGTTTTTACAATTTTTTGTTCTTGTTTATAGCTCTTAAAAAAGGCAGTGCTGGAACACGGCCGCAAAACTTTCGCCAACTTTTAAATCTTAACAGTATTAAATCAAATACCAAATTTGGCGAGTTATCGTATAAAAAACTAAAAGTCTGGTGGCCGTACCGTTTCGAATCCATCCAAGATTGGTGACCAGTGTTTGAGTGCACAGATTCATTTAAATGCCAATAGACTATAAAATATCAAAATAAAACATAAGAAAATTGCAATTTTTCCTGCTTCTTTTTGAAGATGCCGAAAATAATCTTCTCCCAAGGAAAAATAAAATAACCAAATAACACTGGTTGATTTTTCCAGTCTTGTCTCTATATTCAAATCCCCACCAACTGGCCTATCTATGTAACATTAGAGCAATTCAATGCCCTTCATTATTTACTCCAATTTTCCAAATTCAAAATAACTGTTCTCTTAATTGACAAATTCCAATCTGTTTCCACCCAAGCTACAAGACTGTCAGTTGCGATGCTACTTGCCTTTCAGCAATATTAAGGTCCGGAGGTTAAGACCTTTCGGTTCACGAGCTCCGTTCAAACCCATGCTCAACGGCCTTTTAGTTTTATTACTAGCTGCCTCCAAGTACTTTTTTGAAGACAGGCCTTTTTTTCAAAATATTACCTCAGAACAAGGAGCCGTTAGATGGTGTTCTAAATTTATTTGAGAAAACCAACTCTATGGACGACATTTCTGTTTTGTTTGTTTACATTTGAGTGCCTGTACTACGTAAATCCGGTTTACCGCCCCAGATAGCAATTTTAGTTTGCAGCGAAGTTGCAGCAATCTTGATCTGCAAGCTTGCAACACATTTGACACGACAAGAATGCAAACTTGAAGCAAGTTTGCAGCACGTTAACGCAAACGAGATAGTCACCACGCGTCAAATTTGCCCCAAGCTTGTCACGTCAAACTCATTGCAAACTATAGCAAGAACAGAGTACGAACACAACTTCGGATTAGAACCCGCGACCTACCGCTTTCTAAACCTGACGCTCTAACAACTCGGCCAGCTAGACTCTGAGAGGAGAAGATAGATTACGCTAATACAGCTTCATCTATACGGTGTATTTTAAACTGTTTTCTTGATTTCATTAATTTTTTAAATTTTGAGTTGAGAATATGATTTGAAGTCAGAGAGAGAGAGAGAGAGCGATTTTCGCTAATAACAACGTTTTGCTAGTAGAATAAATTATGAAATTAGAGTTCAAAAGTAATTACTTTTAAAATGGAATAAAATGTAAGTTATTATTTTTCAACAAACATTGACTGTTTTTTAGGTTTAATTTTGTTTATAAACGTTAAAATTTCAATATTAAGAAAAAGGCGATATAGTTTTCTTTAAAGTGCGAGTTCTATATTTAGTAAAAAGATGGAAAATGTTTCAATTTTTTTTATAAAAAAGTTAGTTTTTTTACAAATTATCATTGATTTATTGAATTAATAAAAATGAAGGAAGGTCTAGGAGATGCTATTAAAAAGCGGATGTTTTTTAAAACAGAGACAAAGATTATCTCTAAGTGTGCTATCATCTTTTGCAGCAAACTTGTTTTGCAATCGTGGTGCCAAATTCGCCATGACATCTTCACAACAAACTTGTTTTTCAAGCGAGGGTGGCGATTCCGCCTCGTTACTTCGCAGCAGTTTCGCTACAACATCGAATCGTCAAATTTACCATGACAAGATAATATCAAGTAAAAATCAAATTTGCTGCAAATGTACGTGCTATCTGGGTCTAAGTCAACGGAATCCTCAAAGTGGAACGGGTCTATTCTGGAACCCCCGGTTGGAGACGTCACTTTTCCCGGTGTTTACGGGCGGAAAAAGTGACGTCTCCCAACCCAACCGGGGGTACCAGAATAGACCCGGAAGTCCAACGTACAAGCGGATAACGGCAAGGTTTTTCATGTAAGTAAACAAACCAGAAATCTCATCCATATCGTCGTCGTTCAGACATAAGTCACAAAGTCCACAAAAACCTTTTAACGGACTAATGCAGTCAATTAGAATTTGCAATTAATTATTTTGTGATATAAACCTGTTATTTAGGGGTCTATTCTGGTACCCTCGGTTGGGGTGGGAGATGTCACTTTTTCCGTTGTTAAAGGCCGGGAAAAGTGACGTCTCCCAACCCAACTGGGGGTACCAGAATAGACCACTTAAATATCAGCAAATTAACCGTAGGAGCTAGAAATCTGTAAAATCATTTTGTAACTGGTTTATGTCTATTCTGGTACCCCCGGTTGGGTTGGGAGTTGGGTTGGGTTACGCACGTTAACAACGGAACCCAACCCAACCGGGGGTACCAGAATAGACCCCTAAGTTTAAACTGATCAGATCTCGAAACTATAGGTTTGGACTTGGTGACTTTTCAGCTAAACTGTGAAAAAAAGAGGTTGTCATGCTATGATTCACTCTTCAGGTTCACTGAAACCTGACCAGCCAGTCCCAAATTAATGTTCCGAAGTTTTAACTCTGAACCTTTCACTAATAATTTATATCACGATTTGTATGATGCGGTATTCAATCAATCAAGCAATCACGATATAGCAGTTAATTTGACGTAGACGGTTACCAGCCTCTTCATATAAGGTGCTGTGTAACACTGTTACGCGGTGTCAGTTGTTCTATTAGCACTTTAGTTTGGGACACGCTGTGAAATCATGGCGATGTCGTCGTTGCTTTTCGCGTTACTAACATTAACTCTTTTTGTGGATAGTCTATCAGGTAAGGCTGAAATTGTGAAGGCGCATTCTTAAAACCTTTGTTGGGAAATAGTTTAGTTCTAGTGTTATCATTTTGATGTAATTTGGAAATTACTATCAAACTGGATTTTAAAGCAAAGACTTAAAATTTTCCTTGTCTTGAGATAAAAGCTCAAGCTTACATGGACATGCTTTCATGTGAACCGTAAAGTAATTCAAGTAATAGGTTTCGGGCTTTGATATCTAAAGGATAAATATTATATCTTGGCCCGATGAATTCTTGTTAGACTCCTCGTTCTTATTAGAGCATCGCTTTAACATTCTTGATAGACTCGTATGGTTATGAAAGGGGCCACAACTATAAAGCCTCACTCGTATCTCGCATTATTAAATCAACAAACTATTGTATACCTCGACCCCTTGCAGGACTTCTGAGCTTTAAAATTTGCGCATCAATAATTCATCTATTTGGAATGAAAAGTGTTTAAGCTTTCTATTGTGCCCCATTGTGAATATCTTTTTGTTTTTTTCCTCGTTAAGTGAGAAATTCTGCCTCTGTTCTATATGTATAAGTGAAGCTTGACAAAGGGTTGGCTTTTGGTATATAGTCTACTTAAAGTATTAAGCCACTTGTATTCAATGATCTTAAAAGTGGAGTTTAAGTTTGTCGGACATTCATTTTATCATTCTTTATTGTAAGCTATATTATGGCGTGAATGCTTGAAATATTACCAACTTTGTAGCAGGTAAACTGAATATTAATTTACATGGGGCTCTTTCAAACTATTTTTGAGGCGGCATTTTATTGTATTTCTTCCATGTCCCTAGGATCTGACTGTCCAGAAGACTGGATTGACTGTGGCAACGACAACTGCATAGCCGACATTTGGAGATGCGATGGAGACAATGACTGTGGAACTCCAGGATGAGCATGATTGTGGTAATTATACATTTCTTAATATCCGTGGGATAAAAGTGGGCATCATCGACTCTAGTGATCTCGTCTTAAAGTGGTAATCGGATGTTCGTTTGATCAGATTCTTGTGTCTTGTTCACTTCCTCAAAGTTTAAACACTGAAATAAAATAGGCTCTGCGCTAAATATTTCTGTAGATGCTGAATTTGCAAAACAAATAACCACGAGCATACCTATTTTATCTGGAAAGAATTTCAGCTCGTGAGGCTGTGCATTGAAGCTACTTTCGGCTCAATAGTTTATTACTCAT
>BGPR01002164.1:24646-120007 GCA_013235015.1 Araneus ventricosus
ATGCGATTCCCGACTCGAATGCTGAACAGAATGTCCGCCCGGTTTGTGTCTTTCAATTTACAGTCGGTGACGACTCGAGGCGACAGCTAAGCGGCTTAATTACGCCGAGATGAATAATTCGGCCTCGACGTACTGATGTATTGAACTGGATTTGGGTTCAACTTTCCAGCAGTCGCGCGTATGTAGGAGGTACTTGTATCGTGCATCGTATTGCATATTTATATCGTGTCAAACAAAAATACAGATCAAATAAAAATTGTATTTATTGGCTTTATACTAAACGGATTATATAAATCTTAAAAGAATGGCATGCATAATAAGATCCACAGTATAACCATCTCCTGCCATTTATACAAATACGTGAAATATTAACTCTTATACTTCCATTTGAGATGGCTCATTTTTCTTTTACGATTTCTGTAATCTATGGATTTTGAATGCCTGGCGAGTCCTCTTTTATTTGGTTTTCCTAATATTGGACTTCAGTCTTCTACCAAGACGTTAAAATCCTCGCAACAGCAAATCTACCAGCAACAATCTCCTGCCTACGCACGCCTGCTGGAGGGTGAATCGACAGATTGTGTTGCTAAACTCTATACTCAATACTCAAAGTTGAGTTCTCTATCCTCGGGACGCGTAGGTTTATGCGTCGCATCAATCTGGTGATGATCCAGTTGGCAGTCTCCAGTTAATTAGATGCATATGTCGGACGTCATTGCTACAGATGAAACGGTTATGTTAGTTAAAAGCGTGCGCTTGAACTTACCCGCTAAATTGGAAAATTTCGTCTTTTTATTCAAATCGTCAAGTCTCCTTCAAAAACTTAGTTTCGAAATCGTGTTTAACTCTCCTCGGGTGGATTTCGGATGTTTGTGAATATTGTATATTATTGAAAACGACTTGGTTTCTTTAATTTTAATGAGTTGCTTATTGATGACTAAAACGCGAAAACTTCACCTAGTGTTTGGCGCCGCACGGTGAAATACGACTTTTTCCAGAAGACGACGCAACTAACCAATCATAATGGCCAATATTCCGGTCAGTCCATTGGATTGCCATCCTGTGAAGCGCTTGTACCGATATGTCACTCGCACATTCAATTACAGAAATTTATTTCAATTTGCATTTAAGTTAAATTGGCAGTTTAAGAATCGCTTGGACAAGCTTTAACGTCTCGGGTGTCCTCTCCGTTCTATGGAGGGAAGTGTTTAAAATGAAACGTGGCATCTAAAAGTTTAAATTGCTTCGCAATTCAAGTGGTTAAGCATAACGCAACGGAAAGGGGCAAAATAAATCCTCGCCTAGTAGAAGCTGGTCGAGGCTGCTACTGTAAATCATTCCTTGTAATTTTTTTGTTGGAATCAAAGACTCGACTACGCACACCCACCCAAACTCCAAGCCGGATATCTTTATTTCTGGAGTCTGTGTGCGTAGAAAAAATGGAACTAGTCGAGGAAAAAACTACTACTATTCGTTTTAGATCTATTGTAATTATAGTGCAACGTTTAAGAAAACGTGTTAGTTAATGTTTTCTGTGAATTCCTTGGATTATTATTTCTGACCTTTACTTTGGCTTATTTTGTTTATGTTCTCGGTATTTGTGTGGCTGATTTCAAAATCGTCTTGCTCGTTTCAGATCTGTGTACGGCTACTGAATTCACCTGTTCTTCCGGCACTTGTTTGGAGAGCCAGAAAGTCTGCGATTCCAAGAAGGATTGCCCCGATGCCAGCGACGAAGGAAGGCTCTGCAGTAAGTAGCACAACAACGGTCCATTTTGTATACATTTCTTCCAGTTGTCTGCCTGATTCGGTATTTCTCGCTGGGTCTGCGCCTTTCGAATTTCTCTACACCGATTACGAATCGCGAAACTGAACGGATTCCTTCCAATTCTAAAATTCGGCTCGTAAGTAAAGCCCTTGAAAAAGAATCAAATCTTCAATTATGTAGTCATAATTGAAGTGTGTGATAATGAGGGTTTTTAAATCGTATAGATTTCTTTTCTGCTACTTCAGATTAATCTTTTGCTAAACAAAACTTTAAAAACGATCGACCTTGATGTGCAACAAATCTCCTCGGAGGTTTTGTTAAACGTAAATTCTTTCCTGGAGTCGTTTCAAAGTTACTCCAACTTCCGAGTTTTTTCTGGCGGAAATTGTGAATTGAACTTTCCGGGTTCTTTTTCTTTAATTGTGAACTTGGGATTACGCGGATTTTAATTCAAGGTTTAGGCAAGTTTCGAAGATAAGATTTCGGGAAAGAGAGTAGTTGTTGTAAAATTGCTCGCGAAATCTGCGTGATGAAATTTCCGTACTTTCAAAAACTTCTTGCCTCTCGTCTCGGTGTGTCGTTAGCTCACGAGTTGAACTACTCGCCAACAAGTTTGTGGGGACGTCAAATATTTAGTACAATATATACATTTTCAGAGTATCAAGTTGTGTTAACGAAAAAATTGGCTAATCCCGAAAATGAAACTATGGGAAGAAATTTTACAATTGCAAAGTCCTAATCTTGTAAATAGAAATGCTCTAAATTTTGAATTTGTTCACCAACAATCGCATAATTTCTGAAGTCTAATTTTAATGTAAAGAATTGCCGACTTGTACCAACAACTAGACCCAATCAAATGGTGTTCTTTGAATGTAAATAAACCGGAGAATGCCGATATGAATCTCGTCCACATATTTATGTGGACATTTTATCAAGTGGTTAAATGAAATGGCTTCATTTCTTCAGACCCAAGCTAAATATCTACTTGCGCCTCATAATAGTAAACGAATTGCTTGGAATTCAAAACTGGCATTAAAGGTAATCTTGCAGTTTGTAAATTAAATATCTTCAAATTTGAAGTTGGTAGTATTCCCGATCTTACGCAATCTGTCCAACTCTGAAAATAGAAAGATTCAACGTTTCATGCGACAGTATGGTTTCGTAAATCTATGAGCCCCATCTCGTCTCAAACCGCCCCATTCGACCGAGGATGGACTCGGGAGCTTTCGGGCACCTTCGTGAAGTTTACGGGAGAAAAGTGGTTTCTTTCTTTGTTGACAATTCATCGCCCAAACTTGGGTGTCGTACTCCTGGAATTTCCGTAAAGGAAGGATTTCATTCTGTTTTCGTGAACGAAAATTTACTTCAGGTACTGTAATTCTCGCTCTAGCCGGGTTCAGAGTTAATTGCGTACTCCATGCGAGCATTACCTTTCGGATTTGTACATTAGAATGAATTCTCCAAGTGTAGGGGGGGGGAACTGTAGGTAATAAACTAAACCAAACCAGCGGGAGTGGTCTCCCCTAAACTTTCTCGTATACTCCTAACACATGTAGGGACAATAAATAAGCTAAAACCCCTAGCACAAAATAAAATAGATAAAAAAAATAAGCGAAATTAAGTCAGTTCCCCAAAAACTTGCTCGGATAAAAATTTCGAATCTGCTCTATTCCCAGAACGCAACAAGTTTTGTACAGCACACGTTGAAACGATAAAACGGAAATAAAATAATCCGAGCAGGATCAGAATTCGCCAAAAGGGAGAAAAAAAGAACCAAAAGGGAAGAAACGAAGCGCGTTCGAAGCTACAATTTCGTAGGCCGCCAAGGTCAAAAGCCAACTATATACTAACTTGAGTAAAATAAGCGAAACTCTCGCCAACACACAATTTTGAACCAAATATGCAATTTGAACACCTTTTTATCAACGGATTGAAACGAAATTTGAGCACAGATCTATAATTAATATTAGCAAACGTCATATCAATTTTTATTTATCTAAGCCAAAGGGTTTAGGAGATATAATTTTTACAAGTATACGATTATACAGACCGACAGACAGTCAACCCTTTCACGGATTTGGCCCAAACTTTTATACGGACCTACATTCATGACGATAAAACTGTGTATAAAATTTTATCCATCTAGCTTTTCAAGTTTTTGAGTTATAGCGTTCACATGACCTCGAACATACAGACATAGACTTCCCGCTGACGGATTTTGTCCAAAATTTGATAGAAACCTACAAATTATGTTTAAAGACCACATACCAAATTTCATCCCCGTAGCTCTAATGGTTTTCGAGTTATCGTGTTCACAGACACACACAGACATAATTCCAAAATTGTGTTTTTCGGAATCAGGGAAGTCTGAAACGTGGAGATTCGTCAAAATCTCGAGTTCGAATTTTTTGACGATTACAATACTTTCTCTTTGTATACTTCGTATACGAGAAAGTAAAAAGCAAACTTCCCGGTGTTCACTTTCTCGTTCATCTTCATAGGCTAAAACTTTTTGAGTGTATTACCAGATGTAAATGCCATATTATCCATAGAAAACCAACTTTTAGAACAGAGGAACGGTTCAAAGTTGCTTACAATACCATAGCCTTCGCAAGTTATTTCAAGACTTGGTAATTCTACTTTTGTCTTATGGGAAAATTTCTGAACGAAACGAACAAATCTTTAAAGCATTTGTAATAACCGCAAAGTAAAGTGTTCAGTGCTTCCTTCTCACAGTTGAATATTTGTGTTGCGATGTAAATTTTCACTCTTCCAGGCCAGGTCTGCAACACCACCCAACCGGCGTGCAGTCAGAACTGCAGGCGGACTCCAAAAGGTCCGGAATGCTACTGTAATGAAGGCTTCAGGTTGGGTAAAGATGGGAAAACATGCGAAGGTAAGATTTTAACCCGTCGGGTATTCAAACGATTCTAGGTATTTAAAAAATATTACTGCACGAGGCAGTAAAGCGTGACACTTAACTGTTTATGATGAGTATACTCGTCATGAAAAGAGTACACTTTTGTGTTATGCCTAAAATATTCGTCATGAGTAATCGGTAGTGACAATTTGCAGTTAAAATTGCAATTTTAGTGAAAACCAAAATATATTCGTAAACTTCAAGATGTTTGAAATATTGAGGCCAAATCGAAATAAAAGCTTATAAATTATGAAAGAACCGTATATGGCACGAATTTTTTCGTAAATATATTGACTTTTATTAGTCATCACTGAAGCAATTACGGATTCGTATATTGCTCTAGCCTATGCAATAAGTAGCTAAATATTTTTGACGGGTCGAAGAAAGTAAATTAGTCTGTATCGAGCTATCAACAAGTATAGTATATTACAGTGCAACGAAAGATTTTGAAGCGCGTAAAATATTACAGTAACGTAACGGTAAATATTGCGTAAATTAAGTTGTGCAGAAAAATGTAAAATGAATGCGAGTAATAAAACTCGTTTCATTACAACTCGCTTCCATATTACACATGCTCTGTGTTTGACGAGTATACTCGTCGTCGCTTAATTTGTGCGACGCAGTTTAAATGCACATTTTCCAAAGACGTCGAAACGGTCGACTGGTTAATTGCTTTGGTTCATCGTCACGAAATTTGAATTGTCCAAGATTAGACTCGGTGTCTTCTCTTCTGGCACGTCTTCTAAAAGACGTGTAGGAGGAGCAGGATTATTGAGTTGATCTGCAGGAAGAATTCAAGAAATTGCAATCCGATGGTTCTCGTATACCCGAGAAAAAGATTATCGAATGATGCAAGAAGAAAATGCAACGTGCTACTTCTGTATTCTTGAGCAAACGGAAAGTAAAACTAAAGCATTTCAACTTGACGCATCGAATTTTAACCCTTTGTACTCGGAAAGCTATAATTAGATGCATCATTCAGATTAGCAAATCTCGTATTATTGCTTTGGAACGCAAAAATGTTTGCAAGTTCCTTTTTCCTGAAATTATTCATCAAACGTCAATGATGAACAGTCTAGAATGGTGTCTAAAAGGAGACGTCTGAGTGCAAAGGGTTAAATCTTCGACGGTTATTTTCTAGCCTTATTGCAAAATTCTGGTAGCACAGAATTCTGGTGAACGAACTCGGTACAGGCAAACCGCCGGCAGTTGAGTATCCCTACTGCAGTTTATTTTTTGGAAGAGGAATATTAAAATAAGCGAATTAATAAGTAATCGATTTCTTATTTTCACGCAACTTTTCATGGAACAATGTCGTCGTGCCGTGTATAAATGTGTAAAGAATGGGCATCGGATTCTGCTTCGATAAAATTCAATTGTATTGTAAATGAGCCAATAAATTTACCGTTTCTCCCCTAGATGTCGACGAATGCTTGGTTGAGGGGTTCTGCAGCCAACAGTGCACGAATAGAATCGGAAGCTACGAGTGTTCCTGCATGGAAGGCTATCAGCCGGTCAATAATAGCTGCCAGGCTTCAGGTTTGTTGCAATTAATACTTTACTTATCCACAGTGGCGGACTGACCAGGTTGCCAGCTTGCCCGATGGCAAGTGGGCCCCTTAAACAGAAGACAATTTGGGCCCCCAGAAAGTCTGGCAGAGAAGCAAAGAACTCCTCTAAAACACAAACAAAATGGCTCTCTCCCCCAGGGTCCATTTTTTAGAGTTCGACACCCGTTTTTAGGCCCTGCCGTCGTAATTCGACCAGTCAAACAGCGGGTGGTCGAATACCCGCCCGTAGGAACATCGTAAAAATTTAATGTGTTCACTCATTTACTCTCCCATGATCGAAAGACGGCTTAGTCCCAAATGCATAGTTCTATGCAATTCCGGCTTCTAAGTTCAAGCAAATGTCTAAAAAGTAGATTGAAGGAGTTAAATCAAGATAATTATAAAGTCGTGGGTACTGGCTGCTCTGAAGTTTAAAAATGTACGCCATGTCAAAAATTTTAAGTTTTCGCGAACGAGAATGCTATTGTGATGCAAAACTACATGAAGTCGTATACATACAAACGTATAGGCGATTTTTAAACTGAATGGCTTATCTATATTTTCAGGTCGTTAAAATTTCTGATGTCAGCGAAGATGTTAAGCTATTGCCGTTTGGCATTGTAGATAAACGCCCTTGCAACTAGTTTTTCGAATGCAGGGTTCTTATTTTCTTCAGATATGTTGATGTTGCCAATTAGCATAAACGAATCAATTTTTAATTCTGATTAGATGTAAACTCGAAACCAAAATTGCTTTGAAAACGGTGTCAACTCTGCAACTGTGTTACTCATGATTTAAATATTTTTAAAGCAAAAATTATGGCACTTTTTGATAATTTTACATACTAAACTGTCTAGTTCACTGACTGAAAAAACGGCTGCTAAAACTCTAGTGTCGTGCAAAAAATGGAATATCTTCGCAGTGCCTCCTAATATAGGCGTCCGGAGCGTGTATACACTTCTCTCATTAACGATAGGCCATAGGATCTGGCGCAGAGTCGCCAACCTTTAGATTTAAAGCTAAACTAGAGTCTTCTAGGGTTTAAAAATAAATCTTTGTACAGACTTTAATGATCCAAGGGCACTTCCTCCAATAGCAGTTTGATAGTATATCTAGATTGTCCACGTAAGTGGTAGAATACTCGTGCTTCAAGGTTCGGTTTGCAAAATCTTCTCGCTGCGACTCCATCCGTTGAATTTGTAGAAAAGTCTTGAACCTCGGATCTATGTACTATTGGTATTTGAGTTCCTGTGGCTCATATTCTCTTGGTAAAACATTAACATTTAATCCCTCCTTTCAGTGATTAGTTTAGCGAGTTTCGCGTTTGACTAAATTTTCAACCGATTTGGGAGACGAATGTCACGGAAGTCTTTAGCATCGATGTGTCCTCGACTTCTATTGTACAGTGAATCAAGAGTAATTCATAAAATATTCTCTGTAAGCATTGGATTTGTAGTAAGAGACGAACTAGGATTAAATTCTTGCATATAAATGGTTTCTTTTTTACGTCATATGCAATGATCTCTAGTCGTCCGTAATTTTTTAACTTTCAAGCGCTATCGGTCGTATTTCCTGTATTTGCGTCTACGAGACATTATGCATTAGAATTATTGGTACTTCCCTGTTAAAGCGGTCCCCGCTCTCACTTGGCGACCTTTTAGATTTCGACAAGCTCGTAAGTTCAGAGTGCTGGCGAAGCTCCTAGGTTCCGTCTCCCGCGGCTAGCGAAACCATAAGAAGTTTTAAAAAAATCTGCCCTGTTCCCACCAAGTGGGCCCACAACAAGGAATATTTTTAAAAACTCGTGCGAATTCGAAAACTTTCGTCGTTAATAATATATAGCTTCATGTCGTGGCAACTTTCTCATGCTTGTTTGTTGGGTAAAAGGCATTTCTTGGAAAAATGAGATGGTATTCACTTCTTTAGTAGGTAAATTAAATGGTTAAAGACATTCTAAAAAAAAAGAGTACCTAATATTTTAAAAACCAATGGGAATTCGAGAAAAGCAAATATGTAAAAACCGCGAGGGGGAAAAGGAAATGACTATAAGACTGCTAACGTTTTGCCGAGATTTGACCACTATCTTGGTGATGCATCTCGGAGGCCACTTGAACAAGGAAGTACTGAATTATTAAACGTGTTCCCAACAGTCTACACTGATTATTCAAACTAATTCTATATCTTCAAGGACCTGAACCCATCTTGGTGTTTTCGACTCTGCAAGAAATTCGTGCGATGTTCTTGAGAACCAGGCGGTATTTTCCTGTTCACAGTGCGGTAGCCAAAGCGGCATCTGTCGACGTGGACCCACTGGAATCCAGAGTGTACTGGGTGGAACTGTCCAATAAATCTGCAGTCTATTCTTCTAAACTGGATGGTAGCGGCTTCTCGACTGTTTTGACCAACGGTAAGCTCTAAATTTCGAAATGTCTTCATGTTGCATGCATATTTCCACCCAGCAAGTGATTAACCAGCGAATCAATCCTGTTTTTTAGGCCTCATGGTACCAGAAGGCATAGCTGTTGATTACGTGGCCAGAATTCTGTACTTCACCGATTCCGGCCTGAAGCAGATCCTCGCGTGCAAGATGGACGGATCGATGTGTCACGTTCTGCACAGTACAACTATCGACAGACCTCGGGCAATAGCGGTCGATCCACCTGAAGGGTAAGCTCGGTTATGATCTCGAAGCTTGTGTCTGTCAAGGATCATTTTCTAAATTTAACTAAGCGTAAGATTGTTACACCTGCAAGTCACTTTCAACGATCTTGCCATGACTGAGCAGGTGGCTTTAGCCGATGAGTCTCAAAACAATGAATACTAGATTGCCAAAGATTGCATTAACACGTTGACGCAAGTGACTCCTATAGACATCCAATATTTTTATTGTAGATGCAAACGACGGATATTGCCGTCCTATATTAGTATTATAAATAATTAAAACATACATCGGTGAAAAATCTATTTCCTTTGAGTCTTCATTGTTCTGGCAAAAAATGAATGGTAAAATGTTTCTTGCTCTTGATGATAAATATTTCATTTGGGTTATTTCCAGAATTGCTCAAGACCTATCATTTACGCTCCCTTGTGAATTGAATTTTGTATCTCTATCTCTAAATTTTTATGCTAACATAAGTGTATTGCAGAAAAATCCAAATGAATTCAAATTAACTGAATTACTGTGAAAGATATTTTTAGAAACCAATATAATTTTTTCTTTTATTCCCAAAAGATTATCGTTTCAGTCTGACGGCTACGAGATTTTTATATGAGTCTTTTGTGCATCGCCGAAATTGAGATATTAAACAAATGACGGATATAGACGTCTATTTTTTTAAAAAAATTATTCTGCGAGTTTGAAATCTGCAGGGAAATCCCCCCAAGAATCGACTAATTAACGAAAAAAAGTTCTGTCATCCTTCACCGATTCCAGAGTGAGCGTCTGTTACTGATGGTCAGGATTAAAATCTTCTTAATCTTTCCGTTTAATTTTGCAATATCTTCCTCTGAAGGAAATGAGTTTTATTCTTGAAATCGGCGATGGCAGAATCTAACTTGTGATTTTTCCGCTTCAAGCAGTCTTTGTAGACTTTTTATTGTCTCTACATCCACTGTAATCTTGAGTGCCTAAAATTGGGAACTATCTTCGAAGTGGAGAATTGATTTGGGAGTGGGTTATGCCGCCTATCTAGTCCGTACGACTCCCGAAGTTTCGGTTGCACTTAATTTACATTGCAAAATGTCTTCGAATGACTTAAACAACATTTTCGAGGAATTCGATATTTCGATACCCGAAAATCATTAAGTAGTTAATGATAACATTCACAATATTGAGATCTGCATAAACGTTTCCGCGTTTGCCATCTAACTGAACGCTGCCCAACACTATACCTCGATACGTCTTTTCCTCCTGAAAGAGGCTTTGGATTCCAAAATTGGCACTACTTGCTCGATGTACTCTGAAGATTAGAGTGATGTAAAAATAGTGGTTTTTTTAAACGATGTAATCTACCAATTTCGTACGTAGTGCTCAAGACGCTGGAAGACTTGTATAAAACAGCCTTGATGTCAAAAAATTTTACATTCAAGAAAACCGTCACTAGACTTTATGCTGCTTGTGTCGCCGCAACATTTGGTTTGCCGCAATATTTTTGCAGGATTTTATATTTTTTTTATATTATAAAAAATGTATTATATCCTGCATATTTTTTACTCGCCAGCATCGGTTGCTGGCCGAATATTTAAACATCTGGGAAAGCGTGGATTACGAAGTCGAGCTAGAACGACTTCAAACTGTAAATTGTCCGCTCTGGTATTCTTTGTAAATGCCAAACCAATGATTAGCCGCTTTATCAATTCCGGAGCGACTCCATATTCTAGTGATGTCTCGCGAAATCCAGAAAGGGAACCGTGAATTTCCAGAAAGGAAAACAGTTTGGTTAAATTTACTTCCAAATATTTTAAATAGTTCTTGTTCTAATCTATTGGGCTGAATAAATTTTTGTTAACCAGTATTCTGCTGCATACGTTTATATAACTACATGGAAACGTCTGCATTTTAGTTTTTAAAAAAGATGATAAAGCATGAATTTCAAAACGAATGGATCGCTCGCTTTTGACGTAGACTTGCGTCTCTCCATAGTGGTCTAATGGTGTGTCGGGAATGGAATTATGATGCTTTCCGCGCCGAAGTTAAACGCTTGTAGCTCCGCAACCAAATAAAGGAGTTGGTTTTAGTGTCTTTGAACAGAGAAAGGGGCACATTCAAGATTGCAACTCGACTGCGACTAAACCGTTATTCCAAATTCTAAAATTATTTCTGCAAAGTTGGTGAAAATCACGAAGGATTTTACATAGTCGCTATAGAGTTGATAGTCGCGTAGAGATACTTTATTCAGTTGAGTAAGGCAAGCGAGTCTACGCCCCCTCAATCCCAGCGGACGTTTCGCAGAGACGGCCTACCGTAGAATTTTTGAGCATTGTTTCGTGACGGCAGGAATAGATCTCCTGAAATTTTCAAAGGTGAATCTCTGTATTTAATGATTAACTTTTCATTGTATCGAAGTTTCTAAAGGGTACGGCTGAAAAATCGAATTTCCAATTTTGACATGCCAATCTGCAAGGAGGAAATTGAGCACATTGTCACTAAAGTTGCTTGAATTGACGAATAAACTTCAAATAATTGTCTAGTGCATCCAACACTTAAATAATCTTAACCCTCTGAGCGCTTATCGTTTTTTGATCTACTCTAAAGTCTTGAAATTTTGCTTGATTAAACACAAAGGATCCAAGTCTCCGAAATTGTAAGAATATTTCATCCATAATAGTTTAAGTTATACCTATAAACGTGAATTGTCTGCTTTTGAACTCTCTACGAGAAAAGGAAATACGTGTAAAACTCTGAGGATTAAATGTTGGATGCATTAGAATATTTAAAATAGCCGAATACTTAAACGGCTCGGTATGCTAAAGAGATCTCTGCTGATCTAGCATTGTATCGCAGGTTGTTGTACTGGAGCGACTGGGGAGAGAGCACGTCCGGCATATACCGCAGCGGCATGGACGGCAGTCGACGAATTGCGATGGTATCGAAGGACGTCAAATGGCCGAATGGTATCGCCATTGACCACGCCTCCAACCGCCTCTACTGGTCAGATGCGAAGATCCTAACAATCGAATACATCACGCTCGACGGAAAAACTCGAAAGGTAAGCATGACTCGCTTCTTCATAATCGATTAATGGTAATCTTTGCTTCAAAATGAAGAATCTTTAGCCTTGAAGCAGAGAGTGAATAGTTGGTTCGGTTGGAAAATATTTCGGTTCTCAATCTGGTTCTAAAACTCATTCTTCCATGAGATTAGCTGGCGCATTATAGTCTAGACTCTTGTGCCATAAAACTTGAAACAAACCATGAGATTAGAGAAATTATGTCGCAGAAGCCACATAAATCTCTGCTGTACGTTCAAAGCGCGTTAATACCTCGCTAGCCGCCTTCAGAGACCAGTCGTTCGCCCGTAATATTAATAACATGTGGTTAAGCTCGCATCTTTGCGGAATTGGCTGTTGAAGAGGCTGAGGGACTCTGCCAAAGTTAATTTTACGATATATCTAAAAAATGGGGAATGGTGGGAGTACAGGAGACCATTGATTACATATTTAGGTGTCACAAACTCGCGTGTGAGCTATGATGGCTCAAGCTTTTATATGAAATAAAAATGTTCAAAATCGGTCCATTGGTTTGGGCTGGGGTACTGACCCTCTAGCTTTGCAAATTGGTTTAAATATATAGATGCTACATCTATTCCATTGATTCTCAACCTTTCCCCCTCGATTAGTCTTCTAATTTTCGCGTACCCCCTACTGTCATATATCCATCTTAAACCATTTGTCTATAAAAAGAAATTTTTATCATTAATGTTAAGGGCTTAGACAAGCATACGAGTTAAATGACTCGAACTAACACTATTGTAAAATGGAATAAATAAAAGTCCAGGAAATGTTATTAGTTAAACGCCGAAGAAAATGAAACCGGTTGGTGATTCATGCATAATCGGGGCTGGTGAAAGCCAAATATTAATCATTTACCAGGTTTGCTTTTTTTATTTTGGGCGTAGGGTTCAGGACTTGCACAACTCGTATTTTTCGGACGAACTTGTGGAAACAAATTCTGTGACTTTTTTAATCCTTTGTTTTGTCCGCCATTACAAACTTCGAGTTCACGTACACCTACTGAACTCGAAACCTTCGTACACCTACTCCTTTCCGTACCCCCAGGGGTACGCGTACCAGTTTAGAAACATGTGGTCTATTCTATAGACTTGTATACATTTAAATATTCCCCCTACTTGGCTCCTTATCAGTCGAACTTCTCTACATCGAAAATTTCTATATCGAACTTTCAAGAACAAAGTTTCACTAAATGGTTTCTATATATCGAGCAACTATTTTCTCGTAAAATTCCATATACTTATTGTCGGAAAACATCATGAATTTCTTTCCCAAGAAATCAAATTGCTTTATCGATTTTTACAATTTCACGGATAACGGCTTGCGAAAAGAACTATTCTTGGTTCGGAATTTTACTTTGTACGATTATTTTTAATATTAAGTTTTAGTTTTGTTCGTTTGGATTGTCTTTAGGTGCTGATGAAAAACGACGTGTATCATCCCTATTCCCTTGCTGTGTTCGAGGATAATTTGTACTGGTCGGATTGGAACACCTTCACGCTTGAGTCGTCCAATAAATTTACTGGCCACAAGACTACAGTAATGGTCCGCGAAAATGGAAAGCATATTATGGGAGTCCATGTCTATCATCCTGTTTTGGCAAGGCGGGGTAAGTAGAAAAGGGCTTTATCCAAGTTTCGTTAATATTCCCTGTTGAAGTCTTGTGGGATATACCAGCATATCGCGCGCATTATTCACGGGAAGTTAAATTCACGACAGTAGCGCTTGACTTTTTAACTCGTTTTATTTTTTAGTCTTATTTAGAGTACTGTTATATATCCACTTCACTCGGACGAAAAATTCTTCTATTAATTACGTTAAGATCTGTGTTGGCTGAAGTCAAACGACTTAAAATAAAATCGAGAATACATCCTAAAAACGTTATTCTATTTGTTGTAATGGTATTAGTTTAACGCCAAAACGGACGACTTCCCTACCTTCCACATGAACTCGGGATCATTTAAATCCTTTATCTGTGTTTTTCCGCCATTACAAACATTATGCTTGCCTTCAGGGGTACGCGTACCCTAGGTTGGGAGACTGCACTTTTGGATGGTTTTTAACGGATTAATTCCAACGTAACATCTTATTGGAGTTGTCTATTTTTCATGTTTTGGTCAAGGACCACTCGGAGTTAAGATTTCCCTTGTGTTGAAACTATGCAAGTCGGCCAACTCGGACGAGAAGTCGTTGTCTGACATAATACTTTGCTCATGGAACTTTCGTATTTGACTACCAGTCCGATTATAATTCACCGATTATATTTCATTTTCAGAACTTCAAACCGAATTCGTCTTTATTTCTGCAAGTTTGATATTAGTTTTTATGCATGGAAGCTTTTAGATTAGATTCTTCGCTTATAATTTTTGAAGCGATGTTTTGACTATTCCATAAAGAAGTGTCCCTTTTCGTAATGTTCTTTTGGTGATAAACTAGTCCGGTGGTGGTGACCCTATGACCCGCGGGTGAGACAATGATCCAAGAATTTTTAAATGACCTACGCGTTGATTTTAATAAACTAATTGATAAGGTGTATTTCGTAATGTATATTTGCTTTTTCATTTCCTTGTTCATTCAGATACTCTGTGCAGAGGCGCCAATGGGCATGGTGCCTGTCGCCTGCTGCGGTAATTCATGATATCGCAACAATGATATCAATTTTTTGGTGTCGATCTTTATTTTTGCTCTTCATTTGCAAAAGTAAAAGCTGCAATGCAAAAAGGAAACCTAAATTTTTTGGAGGATTTTAAAAGTACGAACAAAGAAAGGCGAATGTTAATCTTTCGGTTTTTCCAAATTAATTTTCGGGTATTTACCCCATCCAAGTGACTTCAGACTTGGTGACCCACGGGCTATTATTAAAAGAAATAATGAAAAAAATTCGACCCACTTCTCGAAGGTTCACCATCACTGAACTAGTCCATGCTACTGACTTCAAGTTCTGTAGATGTATGCTTCTCCCAAGTATGAAACTTATTTAATCTTGCTTCCTCCTTTTTCCCATCTATAAATCCCATCATTCAAGAATCTCTAAGCTACGTGGCATTTTCGACTTGACAGCGGTTGCGAATATGTTCGTTTTATTTTGAACTCTACTTGCTTCATGTTTGTGAAGACGTAATTTTGTAATCGATTTTTCGCTGGCTTCCTGATGTGCCATAATTTTGAACAGTACAGCCATGTTCACGATGACAAAACGCTATTTTAATATTTTCTCTAAAATTTTCTATCCATAAGTTTAAATCTCTATTCCATAAGAGTGAAACCTCTCTTCACTGAATTTGAGGGAAAAATTTCAGGGTGCCATATTACCCCGTTAACAGTTTTTGGCTATCCAATAAGATGTATGGACGTGACCTTCTTTTCATGGAAAGGGGTTATCCTTTTCATCCAAGAAACCATAGAATACTCGATATTTAGATTCCACTCAATTTTTTTGTCAAATTATGAAGCTAATGATTACATTTTGGTTTATAAGCCTAAAAATACTGTAATTCGATGCACTTACGGGCAAAATTGTCAGAGGTTAATGAATTATAAAGCAAATAACCTACCACTTCCTAGTATTTTGAGCTGTTTTTAAAACTGCTTTTATTGGTGCTTTCTGTTGAACTTTCCTTTGAATCTTCTCTTCAGCAAACAATCCATGCTGGGGTAGTTCGTGCAGCCACATCTGTCTCATTGCTCCGCTGAATGCTTACCGTTGCGCTTGCCCACCAGGCTTCACCCTCGGTAGGAACGGAAGAACCTGCACGGGTATGTACCGACCATTTCCTAAATGGAACTCTCTCTCCCTCTCGAAGCATCTGAAAAACGACTAAATGCTATTCTTTCTCGTTTCAGTGGACAGCAACTACCCTACGCTCTTGGTGAATGACGAGAGCAAGATCTATCACATTCGGCCCGAATCGGCTGGAAGCATCGCCGTTTCAGAGTTGCCTCTGAGCCGTGTCGACTTGATAGGAAGCCTTGCTTATGACTGGAAATCGAAGACTCTGTTCGTGTCCGATATGAAGAATCTGGCTATCTATGCGTTTAACATGACATCACTAAGCAGAAGGTAAGCTTCCATCGTCCGCTGCACCTGAGCATTCAAGTGGCATTTATGCAATAATATGGCGACTTCCGTGTTACTCTGGGCTTAAAATATCTACAGTGTAAATATTGTGTTAATCAACTTGGAAAAATCGGGAAGCTTAAAAGGAAGGCGGCTTCTTGGATACAACTAAATTTAAATAAAAGTCGCTGCGAAATTTTGTGCTCTAACGTACGTTATGTGAAACTTTTGTACGTAACGTTTGTACGTTAAATCTAAAACGATTTTGTAAAACGTTAAAAACCTCCAAGTCTAATATTTCTCGGATTCTCATAAAATGCCATGTTATTTAACGATTCATGTATATATAATTGCGAGGGTTATGAACCTGAATGAATAAAGTTTAAAGTTTTTTGATCCTTGACTAACTTTTTAATTTATGAATGGATAAAAACTAGGGATTTAAATCCAAGTAATCGAAAGCAACATTAGGGATACTCACAATTGAGAATTCCTACTGCTTTCATGAAAGCATTCACTGATCTGTAACTGGACGCACGCATTAGATTCGCGATTTTATGCAAAGGGTTTGTTCTCGAGTTACAGCTCATCGGATCCATTTATAAAGATCTATTCGTGGCCACTTTAGAGGCCATAATTCAGTTTTGAAAATTTTTATGTGCCTTTAAATATAGTTTAAAGATAAGGTACCAAAGAATTGTTGAAAAAAATATTTGTCTTCAAAGAATTGTTGAACTGTTCATAAATTCCATAAGTTTTCTCTCGAACAAATTCTGGCCAAATACTGGCCCTTGCGCCAAAAACCCTCAAACAAACCAAACAAAAACAATTCAGTAAGGTTGTCGACTTTATTTGTTACATATGTGCGAAAATTAAACGAATTTGATAAAAACTGTACCCGAATACTGATATCTTGGATAAAATGTCAATCCTCTTCGATTTCATTTAAACGTGCAGTAACTCGTGATTTCGGAATGCCTACTGTTTTTGTATTGATATTGTTGCCTTCAAGATGAAACATTAATAAATAGTAAGCGAGTTTTCTGGAGTGTGAATTCCCATTTTGATAGACTTCTCAATTGCTTGACAGCAGAAATGAAATGCTACCGGTAACATTTGCTAGTTTCTAATCTTGATTCCTTTTACAACCAACAGGGACCTTGTCCGACATCACGTGACGTCTCCCGAAGGTTTGGCCTTCGATCCCAGAAGCGGAAATGTTTATTGGGCCGATTCGAATAAAGGTACAGTAGAAGTCGCATCGACAACGGGTCCGAAACATTCGGTTCTTATTGCTAATCTGTCGAAGCCGATGGATATTGCCCTTGTACCCGAAACTGGGTGAGTACTTGACGCTTCTTTGAATTAATGGAATTAATATTTTTCGCTGTCTTCGGATCACTTGCATTAGATTATACTATCGCGTAGGAAGGAATAAATAGGATAATTTCAAAGGAACTATTGACGTTTCGGCTTGAAACGTTCGAGCTGATATAGTGGGTTACAGGCTGGCGTGATGTACAGGGTCCTTGAATTTCCTAGAACACTCGCAAGAAATTATACGAAGATGAGTGTAGAAAATTTTTAAGTCCTTAAAATTCGGCTAGAAGTGAATCGTGGACCTTCAGTAGGCAAGCACTTTCGAATCGGGATGTCGTGTTGCATTATTCGTAGCAATATTTCTAACAAAGTTGTAGTACAGAGTTGGGATCGAATCTTGAATCTAGCCGATGAAGGCTCTAAAGATTAAACCGGGAATAGATGCGTCTTATTAAAGTACAATTTCTCCCTACTGCTCTACACCAATTGCATGATACTGTAGAAATCGAATGGCCTTTGTATATAAATGTTGCCACCGGCTATCGAAAGAATAATCACCACTCTGCATGTTCAGTTGCATAACGGAAACTATTTTATTCGCCTATTCTATTCATGATTTTGAGGCTCTTGTGCCATAAAATTCTAAACAAGCCAATCATGATGACTTTACAGTATTCCTCGTCTAATGCTTAAGCGTTGCATGTGAAAAATAATTCTGACAAATTTCTGGATAATATCGGTGACCTTAAGAAGGTTCCGAAGGTTCAACAGAAGAATATTCAGCTTCAAAACGATGGTAAATTAATATCGAAAAAATTATAAACATTTATCGTCCATTAAAATGATTAATTATAGGCTATTCATTTGGTATTTTATACCAATTGCAATTCATTAAAAGCTGATTCGTAATTAACGTGCATGCCCTCGCCCTCAACCTTAACGACAAGCCATTATTCCTACATCGCTATTTTTTATCCTGTGTTTCACTATCCTAATCAAAATGAACGAATCCTGGTTTTATAGGACCACGGTGATCTAGTGGAAACTGATTTCGGTGATGGAAGGTGACGGGTCCAAGACCAGATTCCACCCGCGATCTTCTATGTACGCCGGTCTGGTGCATCTGAAATGCGACAGTACGGTGTGGAAACTAGGAGTGTTGACTCTCGAGTGTCATTCTTTTAATCTCGTCTCCCAAACTCTCGTAGCTTCATAATGGGGCGTATCGTGGCACATTAAACGATGGTTTAACTTGAATCGCGAGGCGACTTTTTTTCTCCTAGACCATTTAACACCGGGACTTTTGGGGAGGATGCGACATGGATTGGTCTCTCCCAATCTGGAGTGTAATTTACCCTACCACCTCGCCCTCGCTATAACCTTCCCTTAAGGCGCTCGCAAATGGACTGTGATGGGCAAGGATAATTGGGGCCCTACCGCGCTCACCTCCAAGGCGATCTCGGAACCTCTCCTCAAAAGAAGCCAACCGGCTTTCGTCTATGTCGAGGCGGACCTCTTCGCTCGATTTGAGAGGATTAAAACTAAAGGTTCTGGTTACAAAAACTAAATCTCTTAATTTTTGCTTTGACCGTTTAATGAAGTCTTTAAAATCTTGCAATTTAAACCGAAAGCAAGCAATTATTCTAAATCTCCTTAGACACGCAAAATTGACGCATGGACATGTACTCAATTCAGAACATCAAGCTAGATGTACACGAAGTGTCTTTTATCATCAAACATACTTGAGAAATGCCCAAACTTTGGCATACATAGGCGAAACCGTGTTGTTGTAACAATATTGGTTTATGACTTGTTGGAGAAAACCCCCACCGATACTTGTGCTCATAAATTCTATTTTAGTAGTTTTCATTAGTTTTTATTTTAATTTTTCTTTGTTATGAACAACTAATTGGATTAGTTCTTCCAAATCAAGGGTTTGGCGCAGCATGGCCAAAAAGGTTTTTGCTCCATTAAAACAAGTTTTCCAAAGTTATTCATGTTGAAATAAGCTGCTTTGTTGGATCGCTGATGTACTTGTTTATCTTAAACATTCAAAATGTCATTTGCCAAATAATTTAGATGGAAATTAGGAAACTATTCCCCAACGAAGCAATATTTAAAAATCTTGGTGCATCGAGAATGAACTCTATTTCTTTACGCTTCACGAAAGGTTGCCTCAATTTTTATACTGAAGAGCTGGCAACTATGAAATCTATTGTGCAAAAGTTGTGGCACGAAACGGATCGAGGCTGAACTCTATTTCCAGCCAAGTGTCGATGAGTTGCATGCTGCGAAAGACTGCCAAGTAGAAATTATTTTACTTTGTGTTATTAAAACATTTTGAGTTGTGCTTTATGAATGTAATATTCGATGTTCTTTAATCAAAAGTTGAGGTGAAGAAACCCCGACAATAAATCGTGTTATTAACTGGGAGCAGAACATTTGGGTAACGTGAATCTTGCAGCACTAAACATCTAATTTTTGCAGGAAAATGTTCGTGTCTACCATTGGGAGATCTCCTTTTGTGTGGATGTACGACATGGATGGAAAGAATGGGAAAGTTCTGGATGCGACTGCGGGTTTCCCAATGGCTCTTGCTGTGCATCCGTCTGCCGGCCTTCTCTACTGGGCGGATCCGAGGATGGGAACGATTTCATCTATAGATTACACAAATTCGAACAGGTAACTTGGGCCCCCATCTTTGCATAGAATGTCAAATGTTGAAACGTACAATCCTTGAGTCGTTTAAAAACTCTTGGAAATTGATTTTTTTTTTTTCGTTCTTGAATGTGTAGGAGGTCGTTACTCGGGGTTTTCATCAGAGGGTAAATTGCGAAATGAACATTTATTTTCAATTAAAACATTTATGCAATGTTACTAGAGCTATATAGGAATATTTACAATTATTATAGAATTAAGAGACACTTTAAGCATTTTCTAGTTAACTTGTCGTTGCTACAATAAGATTTAGTAATTACTCTACTTTAGAGTCGTATTGCGAAGACTATTATGCTATGAAAGAATCGGTGCTGCCACACGCATATTTTGGTCTTGGAAAAAATTCGCTACGTACCAGTGACGGTTCTACGCATCCGAGAACTTAAGCATGCGCATTGGGAAGGGATTGTTCTCGGCCTCTGGGTGTGGAGATGCGAAGTGATCTTACACGGGTAAGAATATGAGCAATACAAGACGGCTCTACATATGTATTCTAAGAGTATAGTTGTGCCCATATGAAAGTTAAAAATTGTTTTCTTCAAAGTTATAAGCGGTGAACTTCAATATGTAACTATTGGGACTGAAGTTTTACCGTTTAATATTCATTCCCGACTCTATCAATTCATAACTGAAGATAAACAGGGTTTTGCCTATTTAACTTCGTTCATCTCTTGGAATCCTTTAGAGCCGATGCAACGTCTATTGCGAGAAGTCTTTCTTCAGTCTGCCTAAATGGCTGTTCAAGTATAGTTTTCATAAATATAACATGTGGCTGTCGCTGGATGTCACTCGAATATATCCCGGATCGTAGAGGCAATGGCCTAAAATTGTAGATCACTCGACAATCATTAAATTGAAATCTTTCTTTTATGAATCGTTTTTTGACATTCACAAATTTTCGTTCCCTTTATTCGTGTTCTAGACACGCAAGAACGATAGTCCTGCTTCTTTAGAAAACCGATTTGAATTTTAACTAAACTATGCTGTTTTTTGATCAAGATGTCCCTTGTATCAAATTCAAGTCCAGAACTCGAGTTAATTGTTCTTGGAAGTATTTCGTCGGCTCTTAAATCTAAGGGGTCTATTCTGGTACCCCCGGTTGGGTTGGGAGACGTCACTTTATCCGCACGTTAACAACGGGAAAAATAACGTCTCCCAACCCAACCGGGGTACCAGAATAGACCCGCAAATGCAGTCTCGTTTCGAGTGATCTTCAATCTCATTCTCTCAATCTTACAGTGAGCCGAAGATCGTGAGGGAGAAGATCGGAAATGTCATGTCTATTGCTGTCAACGACAAGTTCTTGTACTGGACGGATTCCAAGCACCACGTCCTGCACTTGGTGAACCACAACGAGACGCACTCCCACACCATAAGTCTGCCTGGAACCAAGAGTGGATTGGTGTCCAGAAAGGTCATCTATGTATCGGCACCCAAATCCAGGAGATCTTTAGGTATGCCATTCCTGCCCTTGTGTTTGTTGCCGCCAAGGTGTGAGCTGTTGCTTTAAAACTTATTTCTTGTTGCAGGTCCCGATTGTGCGAATAACAATGGCGGATGCAGTTTCCTGTGCCTTACTTCTCCTAGTGGTCGCACGTGTGCTTGTCCTCTCGGGATGCAGCTGTCTGGAGACGGAAGATCGTGTTCAGGTAAAGACTGTTCCCTTCCATTACTTCAATGGTTTTGGCTTCTCTTTGTCCCTGCTACAAAGTCTTGTATGACTTTCAGATAAAGGATGTGCCTTGTCTGAATTCAAGTGTCCTCAGAGTGACAAATGCATACCTCGAGACTACGTTTGTGATGGGGTCAAGGACTGCCCGGACGGTTCAGACGAGACCTGTGAGGGTAAGTGTTCAGTAGATTTTGGATGGCACTATGTGAAAAGGATGCTTAGGGTAGAATCGGAATATTTCGTCGTTTAACAAGCAACACCACCTATCTAATTTTTTGAAATTTCGAAGGAACTATTCACTTTTTCAAAACCTATAACCAGTATGTCTGAATTTTTCCAGCGTCTGATATAAACACGAGGACGTATATTCTTGCCAAATGCAAAAAAATATTCAGAAATTTTCGTTATTGGCTGCCAAACATTGAGTATTTCCTCCGAAATTTCAAAAAATGATGTGGTGTTACATGTTAAGCGACGATTTGTACCTTCGCATAAAAAACGACGAAACCTTCCCGATACAACACAAAATTCGCCTACGCTTGCTTTCACCCTAAAAAAGGTTATTGGCAAGTTTAGCCGGCTGCGGTATAAATTGCTTTGCTCGGAAATTGTAGGTAGGGTTTTGTATTGCTACTTCTTGCTGTCGGTTCCTTTTCTCTGAATCGTCGATTCAAAAACAAATCCCCCATTGTGTTCAAAAGCGTAACGAGACCTCGAACATATCTGCTTATTTATATTTATGTGTGCGCAGGAAGTTCTCAGGGTTAAAACTAGCCGGAAACTGACTATCGCACCAGCATTCGTTTTAGCGCTTTTGTCGCTTTAGCACGCATTCTTGTATGGCTGTAGATAAAATGAACTATATAAAAAAAATGTGAATCTTCAGACTTTTAACGGGTTTCCCAAGACTGAAAAATTTTCAATGTTCACAAGGCGAGAGCTGGTGCACGGTTCAGTTTTTTTTTGAGAAATGGCCGAGAACTAGACTCCTTCGGCACAATTTTTGTATTCGCGAAGGCTTCTTAAACAGAACTCGGCTCTGACGGTAGCATCTGGATAAAACGGACCGGTCGCCGCGACAATTAATACGGGCTCGGGAACCGAACGCATTGTACCTCCCCATTACATTACGAGCGGCTCGTACGACTCCAATTCGAGGTACGAACCTCTATCGGAGATGTGTCCTTAAAGTCGCAGTATTATCGTATCCAATGCGGAAGTAACTCCTATTACTTATGGGGATGAGAAGCAGCCGGATATCTGAAGTGCCACCTAGAGGGAAACTTTCGTAGATATGATAAATGTGTCGGAAAGAAGTCATCTTGATAATTGGAATTTTCGAAACATTTCTGCTTCAAATTCTTGCAATATCACATCTTGCAAACGGTTTATTTTCCCTTTCTACCGAATGGGACGAGATAGCAATCATATTCGGAAGTCCTCCTTGACAAGCCTGCCATAGATGAAATTTCTAGTTTCTTTCCAAGTTGCAATTCAAATTTTTACGATTTCTGCTCTTTTCAGAAGCGGTCCAAAAATGTCCAAACGACGACTTCATCTGCTCGAATGGCCGATGCATTTTGTCCTCATGGAAATGCGATGGAAGAGACGATTGCGGGGATAACTCGGACGAAATGGGCTGCCGTAAGTAACCATTTCAAAATGGCTTGAAGTCATTACTTAATTGATCGTAAATTAATTTATCTGTATTTGATATTCTAATTTCTTCTTGCATGTTTATTTCGCTCGATTCTCTCCTAGCCCCTCTCAAAAACTGCTCGTCGAAGCAGATGGCCTGCCTCAACGGTGAGTGCATCCCGACGCTGTGGAGATGCGACGGCGAGGACGATTGCAAAGACGGCAGCGATGAGGTGGATTGCCACGCGACCACTTGCGATCCAGAGACCCAACTGCGGTGCGATCATGGTCAGTGCATACCGATTTCCTGGGCTTGCGACGGTGCTCCCGACTGCATGGACAGTACCGATGAAAGGAATTGTAGTGAGTATTCTAGAAGCGCGTCTGAAGGCTTAACCAGATGGTGGAGTTTGACTAGTATACTGTCCTACCTCCACGAGAAACTCTGGACACCAGACGTGGCGGTGGTTATGGAAACGGAATATTCCATTGCATTTTGGGGGCGAAGGAACGGCCTTTACTTCATTTGGCGTATATGGAACCAGCAAAAGTCTCTTTCGCTTTGAACTTCGGTCGAAAACCAATTCATTGCCTAGCAATAAAGTGTCCTCGGTTTGCAAAGTGTTGCGTTTGATTTTGTACCAGTTCCTGTCCTTTCACCGACTCGTCTACTTGGGGCAACCCTGTTCAGGGTTTTTCTCCTGGCGGTAGGACAGTACTCGTCATGGAGAAATGGCAATGTTTAGTGTTATGACGAGTATGAACGAGTTTATTTTAATTAAAATGCGGTGACTAAGTAATGCCGATGTAATGTTAAGTGAATGGGATCTTCAAAGCGGAAGTCCCAAAGCCATGCAAATAAAGTCGATGTTTTTAATGTAAGTAAACAAAACGGAGCTCTTCCATATTCGTTATGTGTGAAAAAATAGCCACTGGCTAGTTAAATTTGTATTTTAATGAAAACTAAAGTGTATTGGTCAATTTCGAAATTTTTAAAATATTTGGACGACAAGAAACAATATGTAAATATTTATTCTGAAAAAAAACCTGCATACCAAGCACATCAAAGTAATCCTACACAAAGATACTTGTATTGTTTCAAAAATAAGAATCTAGAGGTACTTTGCAAGTCCAACACCAATATATATTGTACCTTTCCTTCGTCAATATCTCTCCCAGAAGAAAATTGAGGATTCGAAATAACCATTTCTGTTTTCATGCAAAATGTACATGGTTATACTTAATAAATGAATTAATATCAGTATACAATTGCTAGTCTTACAAAATTGCATTTTAAATTCTATGTTCTAACGGCAACGCTTACTCCATTCTTGTCGAATACACTAGCCATGGCTTCATTTTCTGCGATACTTGTAGGTTCACACTTTGAAAAAGAGCTTATTCAGGTGACTGGTTAACCCTCCGAGTCGCAAATCTTTTCATCCTTAAATGTTTGCAATGTATCTCGTGGATATAAAATGATGCGTTCTTTTGGTTTTGATCGTTTTTTAAAACTATAACCCTTTGAGTGCCGACCGAAAGTATCGTACCTATGCGAAGAATGCCGAACGAATTTGCCGAGGTTTGGGGTAAAAGTTTATAAACAAAATAAGAATGTTTACAAAATTCAAAAAGGAGCATATTGAGAAATGAATGCCCAAGTGTATTTCAATGTCTGTCAAAAATCTTACGAATAACGTAAATGAGATTTTCCGTTTCGTAATGTTTTATATTAAACTAAAATTAATAAAACTAACACTTTATAAATTTATTTTGAGATGATTCTCTCGCGATGCGAATAGTAAGGCGGCGTCGCATACGCAACGATATGTCGATGTTTGGCACTAAAAGGGTTGATCCTAAAAAATGACTATTCTGCAAGAAATTCAAATAACTCGTTGAAAACGACTAATAGATGCAGATTGCTCGAGTCTATTAGACATTGCAATTACGACTAACGGTGGGTTAAGCTGTAATTTGATCTTGAAAAGGGGAAGATTGGACAGTTCTCTCTTGTGCCAAATACAAAACCAACTTGACGCTTAAGTTTTCTTCCTTAGCCCGTTAACGCCCGAATTAACTTAAGGCAAATTTATATTAAATTATGTTTAAAATACCGAGATTAAGTAAAATTAAATTGGGAGAATTTCTTTTGTTTTCCTTTTTAAATTTTTTCTAAAATTTATAAAAATGAATTTCTGCCTTTTTAAAAAAACTTTTTGCCTAAATAGTAAAGATTTTTAATATAGTAAAATATCAATTCTTTTCTAATTCCTTGCATGACCTGAAAAACAAAACGAAGGAAATTAAAAGCTAGATTTTGAAATCAAAATCTCAAACTAGTGGTATATGCCTGTTGAAAACGGTTTCGGAATATATATATATATTGACTTTATGGAAAAAGCAAAAAGAAACGATAGAATGCATTCAATATAGTCATGTATTTGAAAATGTAACTGTCCTCGAATGAGGACGCTGGGCGTTAATGGGTCAACTGCCTTATAGTGATGACTTCTCGTTATCCCTTTAGATCTTTCTGGAATACGAAATTGAAAAATTCAAGAATAAACGCTGTTATTAGCATAACAAATTTAGCGATAATTAAGATACAAAATTCAATTTTGAGAAACCTTTATAAGGGAGCCTAAATTATTAATGAAATATTGATCATTAAGATCGCTTTTCATGCCAGAGCAATGAAGACTTTCAAAGGAAATGGATTCAACACCGACATGCACTTAATTTGTAATACTAAGAATATAGGACGGCAATAGGCCGCCATTTGAATCTACAATCCCAAGCATTGGGAGTCTATAGACGCCATTTGCGCCAACGTGTTAAACTAAGCATGTTCATTGTCTTTCAGCCTCGAAGGCGTGCGGGTCGGGCAAATTCCAGTGCAAGGACGGCCTGTGCGTCGAGCAGGCGATGGTGTGCGACTCGAGGAAGGACTGCGAAGACGGCTCGGACGAGATGAACTGCACGCGTAAGTATCTGCCAGAGATCCCGATTCCGTACCTGCTATAATGGCTTGCTTCGGTCTAACTCGCTTTGCAATCCAGATTCATCTTGAAAATGCAGAGCTGAACCTGGATTAATCGTCGATTTTTCAAATTTAAAGTGGTTGTATAAGCAACTTAACCTCTTAAAGGTCAATTTTTTTTTCTACTAGTGGTATAATGAAATACCTTCGTAATTAAAATTAATTTCTTCCAATAACCTAACTGAATTTCTTTCATTAGTCTCAATCCCGAAGTCGAGACACTTCGTTAAGGTTTGATATAAGAAAATGGAACATCTAAGCTTTCCACTGAAATTTCGAGAGAACGTGATCCAACCTTAAAAATTGAACTTCCCACAGTCTTTGAAGATTCATTTAATTCTTTCCAACAAAAGCATTCAATTTCGGGAAATGCTATGCTGAACATCGTTTTATTCGTGGTGTGGGTATGTAATTCTTCTAAACGGTCAATTTTGCACAGCGAGATGTGAAATGTTCTAGACGTTTTACACTTCAAATGTGGTAAACTGAACTCTTAATTTATGCAGTGGAAGTAATAGTTGCCCAGAATAGCATAGTGTCAAAGATCCGTTTACCAGTCTGATGTTTAGTAAATCGACTTGCGTTAGTTAAGGTTGGTCTTGATGCAGAGCAAGAGATTAATTCCACGATGACTTGCGATTTCGAGCTTTTTGCTTCAAGAAAACTGCATATCGTTCCGTTCAGATTTCATACCCACGAGGCATCTCTATTTTACCGAGAATTCATTGCTACAGGAAACTGGACTTATTAGACCCACCATAATGCATAGTTACCCATAAACTGATTCCTAGACACCAGCCCGATGTTAGGATTACGAAATCAAAATATTGTGGAATCGAGATGCGAATTTATCGAACAATCCACCTTGTATGTGGGTCCGTTGCTGGTAAAATCTCGGATCGCATGACGAACTTCCTCGCGTCCCTTTTCCGTAGAAGTGTGTGGTGTATTTTCAGCCTGGATGGCGTCTGACCACGATTCGTATCTTTGAAGTGCGCCCTAAACTGCTGCAATTTGAAAAGTTAATGTTGATTAAACGAATTAAATTTCTTCCGTATTCCAGCAGATTAAAAATGGCTTCGTTTTCCGTATATTAAACTTGATCGGATATAACGCAATCTTAAAGTTCACAATGGCTTTTTATTCTCCTTGCAGAAGCAAACACAACTTGCAAAGAGGGACGTTATGCTTGCAAAGATGGAATAACTTGTATTTACGTGCATGAAGTCTGTGACGGATACAAAGATTGCCCTCGTGGAGAAGACGAAGCGAATTGCAGTAAGTACAAAGAAAAGCTTCTTAATCTGTGTGCTGGAATGGTTTTAAGAAATTTTTGCTCTTCAGCCGTTCCCTCAAGAACTTGGTATCTTGGAGTTATATCATTTGCCGGGTTCCAAGTTCTAAACGAATGAATTCTAACGGAAAGTTGCGATTTCGGATGCTGAAAATTTTCCATGTTAAACCGAAACCCTCAATAGAAATTTATGAAGTTTAATTGGGTAGCTCTGCAACCCTTGGATAATATAGAAACCAATAGTTCGGAAGCAGAGCTACCTTAAATTGCCTAAAAGTTTGTTCGAATTTTATACTAATGTCTCTCCCGTACTCTTTGAAGGCTGCTTCTTGAACTGCCGGCGATGAGTTTCCGTTCAAAGCCGTTAGTTACTGGGATGGAAACGGCCGACTTCCTTGCGAGATCGGCATTTAGAATCTTGTGTAAATAATGCGAACATTTAGAGAAGGATATTTCGTACAGTTGTATTCATTGTGATATATCCGTACTCTTGACTATCAGTTTAATTATCAAGATTTTAAAACTCTTAAACGTTACATTTCGGTCAATTTATAACTTAAGCTCTAAGTTGTTAATGAATACAGTCTTCTTTAAACTTGGTTATGATTGGGACTGGAAGCGGAGCTTGCCAATGACCCTTGTTAGGTTTATTCGATTTGGATCCGAAAGGGCCATAATCCTTATTAGACATAACTCTGGTTGAGAAGCTCTTGACTTGTAACTCTAGTTATAAAAGAGCTGCTGGGGTGATAGGCTAAAGTTCCCGACCCTTTCCAGTGGAGTTCTAGTGGGTAATGGAGCAATCCAGTAGCATCGGTAATGACGAAAGAATAAGTTGAAAGCACATTTAACAAGACGATCACACTTTCAGAACATATTTACAATCGCCAACGTTTCCAGAGTGGATGCTCGACCTACACCTACATCTTTCACATACAGTATAAGCGACAGCCGCTTCGGCTCGACTCGCCCAGCATAAAGATGCATAGTAGAGACGAGCATATATACTCTGCTGACAATCGGTAGATCTACATATCGGCTGCGGTTATCTTGTATAAAATGTGGTACGTTTCCGATTAAATAGCTATGAATCTAGATGTGAAGTGGCTAGCTCGAGCAATGTCGCAAAACCTTGAAGAAAGGATGTTCGAATTTTATAGTAAAGTATGAGACTAAGAATTTAGAAATGAATTTAAATGATTTCATAACTCGAATGCAGAATTGCCTAACGGATTATAACCAGAAGTTTTGAATTTCCGAAAGTAGAGAGCATTCGGATAACCGAACGCAACGTGCAGAAAATTTACGTATTGTGATTCGGATCATTAACGTCTCAAATGAAGGGCTGCGGTGACCTAGTGGCAAGGTCTCGAATTCGGGGCCGGAGGGTTCCAGGTTCGAGACCAGATTCCCCTGAAGATCCGCAATGTATGGGACCTAATGCACTTTACCCTTTTAGAACGGAACGGCGATATAAGTCCCAACGATCATATATCGTCGCGTATGCGATGGCGCCTTGCTATTGACATCGCGAGAGAACCATCTCGAAATAAATTTATAAACTTGTATTAATGGTTTTATAAAGTATTGTGAAAAACAGAAGAATCTAATATTAATATTTGTTGTTCGTATCATTTTTCAACAAATGTTGAAATGCAATTGGCATTAATTCTCCCTTTATTTTGTAATATGCTCCTTTTTGAATTTTGTAAACGTTATTCTTATTGTTTATGTTCCCCAAACTTGGCAAATTGATCCTTCATTCTTCGCACGGGTACGATACTTTCGGTCGGTACTAAAAGGGCTAAATCGTGCGTAATGGCGAAACGTCTTCCCGCTGGTGTGGTGCGGAGGTTTGTAGAGGGGTGCCGGTTCTGGTGTCGGTCCTCGTCATCTGACAGAAGTCCATCCCAAGATGTCCGTGTTGCTTCAAAACGGGAAGTTAAAATGGCTAATCGAATGAGGAGGGGGGGATCGTCAAACTTTCGTCCGCTAATACAAGTTTTTAATCCCATGTCCGACTTTCCAGCGAATGCTTCAGTCGAGTGCACATCCGAAGAGTACTTGTGCACCAACACTTCGAGGTGCATCGCCAGGCGCTGGATCTGCGACGGAGAAGACGACTGCGGGGACGGATCCGACGAGCCTCCGGACTGCATCGATGTTGTCGAACCTGCTTATCCATATGGTAAGTATTCATTCGCATGCAAGGCTAAGAGGATATACATTTTTAACTCATCGCCACCTTTTACTCTGATCCAGCCCCTGTATGTAACGGGTGCAACTGCATTTTAAGTGTTGAGCATATTTTATGTCGACGAACTTTTATTCTCAAACTCAAGCTCACTCTGGAGCACATATCGTTGATTTAATTGACATCTTGGGGACCAATCCTTGCGTCAATCCTTTTACTTTTTTAAAGGAAGTACAATTTTTTTAAATACACTTAGTTCTCTCAATTGCAACATTTTAAAATTTTTATGTGATTTGAAAACAACGAACGTTTGGCGCATTATGGCCAAATTGGCCCTTGTGCCATTAAAACCAAACTAAATCATTCGCATGCAACTTGTAAATCTCTTCTACGGTTCCCGAGAAAACGCACGAATTTTGACAAATTCTCTTGGCTATATATTATGACAGCAGCGAAAAGGCTACTTACTGCAGTTATTTGGAACGTTTGTTCACTAAAATACTTCAATGTGTGCGATTTTCTGTGGCTCAGTCAAACCAGAAGTTCACATCAAAAATAAAATTTGCTTCTCAAAATGCAACTCTGCAGCGGATAGCACCCAAAACTTCACTACTGCTGGTAAATTAACTTCAAAATATCTCAAGGATAGAAGAGTTCTTTCTCTTTCAGATTCATTACACCCCTTTTCTATATCAAAGTAGGCCTTCGATCGAGTAGTTTTAAACTTTCGGCTTAAAATTTTAACATTGCAACATCCATTCGACAGGCTCTTGAAGACAAAGCAAACCTATTGTATGCTCGAGTAAGATGAATCTTGCATACCAACGAACGTGGACACTATAAATTGGAGTATTTCGGCTCTGATTTGTTCTACGGAACGGGCATTAACACTTTATTTCCCGACGGTGCTTAGAGTAGTGCTTTTATCTTCATAATTTGGCCGCGTCTTTCCTGATTGTATTCACATGAACAGGAGGAATGTAGTTTCGACAGCTAGTAGTCGATGGCAGATGGAGACAAATTAAACTTTTAAGTCGTTAATCTAATTAAATTATCTTGTCTAAAGTTTTTCCTGGGACAATTCTGCATTAAAACGTGTTAATGATGCCAAATTAAAATTGAAAAGTTGCTTGTAAATAAGGGGTCAAGGCTAAACGCGTATTCGCTCCTCTCTAAACGCTCTTTCCTCATTTAGCTACAACACAAACGGCCGGGAGTGAACATCGGAAATGTTCAAGAGATATCGAAATTTCAGATTTTCTTAATGCGGATCGATATTTAATCAAACTTCAGGTATCCAGTAATTGAGACGATACTTTTATATGCACGTAAACTGAATTTCTGTTTACACTTTCTTGAAACTTCGCCTCGTGGAAGTGAACTCAATGAAATTCATTAGAAATGAATTAATACATTTAAGCACTAGTCGTGCATCTATGACCTGGTAGCTTTTGTATTAACGTGGGGTAAAACTGGGTACCTGGTGTTGGAGCTAAACTGTTTAACATGGAGCTTGTCAAATTTTAAAATATTCATTGTTCATCGGAGTACAATGCATCTTTCGGGAAAAGTCTTTACTTTTATAAAAATATCATTGATATAAAAAGTCGTACTACCTGGTTTTATTCTATTAGTGGGGAAAACCTAGATATACATGCTGGCTTTATGGGAAATTAGGAATACTCTTTTTTTTTGCAGTGGGAAAAGTGGCGGGCATTTTTATTTTAAATGACAATTTAAGAATATTGATTATAAAATTCACATTTAAAGCAGTTGTCTTCCTCCGCGCCACTGCAGCTTTCGTGGGCCAAGCTATTGTTTCAAGATCGAATTAACCCTTCTAGCTTATTTAAATTGGAAAATACATTAAAATGTAAACTCAACGTCTTTGCTGTTGTCTTCATCGGAGGAATCGTCAATACTGTCTGTTTGCGCCACTTGAAGTACCGATTTTTACCCCGAGTGCAGAGGCCATAAACTAAATAAAACCGCGCAATTGTAGTAGTAAATCCTTATTTAAACTATATAGTCCAGATTATTATACGTTTACTAATGATTATTAAGGATAATTTAAAATCAAACGAACATCGAGTCTTAAAACAAGTAAACCGTGATGCATGCAGCGAGTTTAAAAGCTGCAACACGCCACTAACTTTTTCTTGACTAGTGGAGTGCAATTCGGTATCTTCTAGAAAGAACTAATAGCGCCAGAATCGAGGGTACTAGGTTTTACCTCTCTTTATAATTATTCGTGAATGCAACATCTGAAATTGCTTCCGTATTCGGAGACGAGATTGGGAATACACTCTGTATAACAAGAACAAAGCAAACAGGCGGATGCGATTGGTTTAGCCACGGAAGGGAAAATGCAACTGTCCTCGAATGAAGATGCTGAGCGTTAATCTATTTGCTTGTCTCATTTCTGTAATGTCGGATCGGAACCGATGTTTTTTGACGTCATTGATTGTTAGTGTTGCCCTGCGTCCCGTATATGCGGCACTGTCGCCGTATTTCACTGCAGAGTCCTGTATTACTATCTGTCCATTTTTCTCCCCAAACGCTGCATGAGGAAGTGTTTTTGCAGTTGCAAAGCGTATTGATCAGAAGTCGTGTCTACTAAAGCTATGCGAATACGCATTTGCCATTCCAGCCCACAATGCAAATGTGGAGAGAATATTTTCCCTAATGTCAACTGTGAGGGGTCGTCCGAAAACACTTTGTCGGTGGAGACAAGTGAAGCAATTTTGATTTCTCGTTATAATTTTAAAATGACTTGTGACCAATTTGATAACTATGCGAACGAAGAAAATGATACAATTGAGTAAAATCAACTTTGAAATTTGACTGGGCAAAAAGGATTACCCTTGCACCTTTTTTATTCTGCGCATCTTCGTGTTTATTTTCTTGAATTGTACCTTCTGAGAGATGCGAGGTTTGGGGAGTTTTAGCAACAAAGGTTGTTATCTCCTAATTTAGAAAAATATTCATTCCAAAATTCGTTTCAACCTGCTTAAATGTCAAATTGCCATCAATAGATTGTCTAGAGGTATTGCCGTTACAATTCGGTCAAGAAAAAAAATGGCGCCCTCCTATAGGAGCGGCCATATTCTTTTTCATGTGTTTATTTTATTAGATTGCTTAAACCTTATTAATTTTTTTAGCATACTAAAATAAACCTTTACCTGCCCACTTTTTCATGTCTTATTTAGCACTTAAATGTCCTGTATAGCGTGTAGTAATTACGGCGACCCTATTAATTGTTATTGATCTCTAGCTTGCGACTCCTTCACCTGCCCAGTGACTTCAGAATGCATCTCGTGGTCTAAAGTGTGCGATGGGGAGCATGACTGCGGAGACCTGATGGACGAAGGCCCACTCTGTGCCCAATCCTGCACTCGCGACAACGGAGGTTGCGCCCATAAGTGCCAGCGCACACCCCAAGGCTCCATGTGTTCGTGCTACGATGGATACATTCTTTCGAAAGACGGATTCGCCTGCGAAGACGCCGACGAGTGCAGCATAATCGGCAGATGCAGCCAGTTCTGCAACAACACCAAAGGCGGCTTCAAGTGCTCATGCGCAGAAGGGTACATTCTCGAATACGACCACAGACGGTGCAAGGCCGCCAGCGGCACTCCGTACCTGACTTTCATGCTGCCAGACGAGATCAGAGGAATGAATCTCGACTGGCCCTACACGATCCAGTCGCGCAGACTTGCCGAAGCCGCGGATATGCGAGGCCTGGACTGGGACTCGAAGGATGGAGTCTTCTACTGGGCTGACTGGGAAAAAGTAAGACCTTTGAATAGTCCATGTTTATTCTGAACTAGCCGTTTGTTTTGAAATCGTGAAATGAATGTACGGCGACCCAGAAGGTCGGGGAAACATTTTAAAATTGGATCGAAAGAGAATGAAGATGGCAAGTTGACGAGTTTACGTAGGAAAAAATGGAAATGAAGACTGGTTTTCGTTAACATTAGGTTCACCGGGCAGGCGATTTTGACCCATTTCGAATTTAATGAGTGAAATTATAGAAACCGTTTAGATTTTTCTGCCAGTTGACTTCTATTCATTCAACGAGATGAGTACATATCGAAATTCGTATTCTTCTAAGCATTCTAATTTTGAAGTTCACTATGTGGTATACCTATCTCTGCCGATACGGGTCAATTTGACGCAATAGTAAAATAAGCATCAACTCGAGAAGTTTCTGTTTATGTACTGCGTATTCTGTTGGAAGACCCCGATGTAGAAAAGAGAAGCAGCGGAAAAACAAACTAAAGCCAATCTGCGAGTTGCTTGCTGTCCTAACCTGCGGATGACGTCTTGGAAGTTTCACTTTCAACAAAACCAACACCTCTGCAGAATGTAAAGTCTGTTTGCGGAAAGTGTAATCGAAATCGAGTAAATCTGTAAGACATGCGCTATAAACGTAATGTTAATGCGATTTTGCTCGTTGTTCAAATTGACCCGTGTCTGTAGATGGGTATACAAGAAATGTCTGTAAACCTAGTGTTAAACCAGAATTTATTGAATGCGTAATTTATAATGGAATGTGGATTAGGGTTGCTTCACTGTAAGGGTGAAGCGAGCTTCCTCGTCTGAAACTTGTGCTTTTCTTGATGGATATTCGTAGAACATTTGGATAGTTACCCAGCCTAACTTATCCTATACAACGCATCACTCCAGAATCGGAGTTCTGTAGTGGTTTAAACTGTCAACTATGCTATCGATAAATTCCAGGTTCGTGATTAAACAAAGCCAGGCTAGCGTTTCCATATTTACAATTCGAACGGTATCCATCCACTTCTATTCAATCACTGATATTTTGGTGCCCTATATTTTGGACAAAGTTTATCGAATTGCTTCCAGTTCGGGATTAAGATTTACTGGCAGTAGTACTATAGTCTCTGCTTCGGGATTGGGAGCTCGTGGGTTCGAGTGTAGATTCCGCAGAATATCCGCCTTGTATATGGACCCAGTGCACGTTCTGTCCGTGGGTCAGATGTCCTTGCGCTCACGTGCCGTAGGTGTTTGGGGAGGGGGGGGGGTTCCGGCTGGTTTGTCTCGTCTGAGCAGGAATCAAAATTGCGAGATCTGCCCCCCAAAATGGCCCTTGTGTAGTTTCAAAAGGGGTTAATACGGCAAATAGAATTGAGGATAAAGATTCCATGAAATTGCTAGAAATGGAACATTCTTCAGTTTTACGCGGACCATTATCCCAATTTTGCCTTTATAGATTTAGTCTTTATATGCACTATAGATTGAGGACGAGCGTTTGGCGCAGTATAACAAAGTCTGGGTCTTGCGTCGCAAATATTGGATCGGGAAACGTGTTCCCCTGTCTATTCGTTGGAAGAGTGCAGTTGTCCAATTCGTTTTTCTATAGGACTGCTGTTGTCTTCCCTCGCTGACAATTAGTCTAGCCACAGATTTCCATCTATCCAATTGTATCGTCCTTCCTACTGGGCAATTAGATTCCAGATTAGCCATGCAAGGGGAATAAAACTAACGGTTTAGTGTTGCGATAGCTGCGCCAGCCCTTCGGAAAGAATTGTACAACTGCGCAGAATCTTCACAGTTTTTTGCATTCATTGTATTCAACTTCTCGTATTGTCGATACTTCGTAGAATCTCAATTAAATTTTTGCTAACTATACAGTGTTTATTGCATCGTTTCCGCGGAAGTACGGACCCTTCTATATTCAATCTGCAAACTTATTGACTCACGATTATAGTTGATCGTGATTTATTGATTAGAGAGCACTCTATAATTCTGGTAACGATCGATTGCAGGATCTCGTCTGCAGTTGAAGTTTATTTTCTAATCTTGGCCAAATTTCCTTGCTTTGATAAATGGATCTATGCCAAAATGCCTCGGAGTGTTTGGCTATTTATTTCGCCAAATGCAAGCTAGCAGTACCAACCGTGCTCCGCATTGGTATCGCAACCACTAACTTTTCAATTATAAATAATGCATGTATATTAGTGGAACAGGCTATAAAACTAAACTTTTGAGTTGTGCAAAATATTGGAACTTTATCTTGAGTTTCTGCATAACTTGTCAGAACCATAAATGCAGTATATTGCTATAAAGTTTCCATCTCTTACAATAGGTATTTACAATGTTCTTGAAGCGGCATGTTAATTGAAACGCATACAGACCAAAAAATATTTACGCAATAAGTGTAACATTCTGATTAGTTTGCTATTCTTACAAGGTGGCGAGATAAATTGGGGAATTGTTTCATTGGTTGAGGCTGGGAACTTTGTGAAAGTTTTATTTTCCGAAGTCTCTTGAGAACGGACTGCGATGCGGGTAGGCAACCCTTTATGAGTAATTTAGGGGTCTGTAGCTCTTGTATATAGTTGATGTCGGCACTGGGACTGATCCATTGATTATTGTAAATCTGTCATTATAGCAATGCCTTCGTATACAACAAAGGATTCCACTCTTTCAGAAAACCATCAATTGGTTGAAAAACGACACCAGTTACGGCGTACTGGTGCACACCCTGGTGAGGCCCCACTATCTGAGGCGGGACTGGCTCTCCACGAACATCTACTACACGGACGACGAAGGAAGCGTCGTGTGTTGCAGCGGAGACGGGAAGTACTGCGCCACCGTCGTCAAAAATGCGGCGCCCCACATCAACAGCTTCGATATAGCCCCGATAGAAAGGTGAAAGCAATTCAGTTTCAACTTTTGTTCTAGATGCTTATATTGTGCATCTCGTATTGCATACTTGCATTCTTTTGTATATTTAAAGAAATTTTTATTTATATAATCTTTATTCAGTAAAGTCTACTACAGACTACATAAATTTTTTTTTTTGTAAAACGAGATATAAATATATAATACGATGCGTTGTACCTTGTATTTAAGCGCGACTGCTGGTGGATTTAAATCGGTAACTGAAGTCTTGCAGTTTGATTCCCTCGTTTTCTAAATGCGTTGGTATTTAAATGCAGTAAATATTCTGGAGATTTATTGGAATGTGGAGTTGTCGCATCTTAATTTAATCCCGATCTGAATGACGTGTGGTAGAACTTCATCAATAGCTGAATCGTATGAAGCTAAAACACTTTCGCAAAAATGTTCAAATGTCTTCAGATCTTTATGCCAAATCGGGCGCGTATGTGCAGTTTAAGATGCTAGAAAACAAGCTCCGTTGCAATCGAGTTGAAATTTACTAATGCTTAAACTGGCTAAGTGTACCCAATGCTCTATACCAGTAGTGCGCAAGCTATTTTCATTTCTGACCCCCCTCGCTCTGTAAAATTTTTTCGTGACTCCTGTGGGAGTCGTAACCACGTTTTTTTTGAAGAAAAGCCTTATTTTTTGTCAAATGAATTTAGCGACCCACATATTTTCTCGCGACGCCCGGTTTGCGCACCACTGCTCTATACCCAGAAACGCGTGCTTTTAGATAAAAGTGCCGAGCCGTCGATAAAGAATTAGCCCCAGCTTTCTGCAAATGTACTTGGAGCAGCAGTGGCGCTGACTAAGTTATATGGCTAGTCAGTATATAACTTAAATAGTAGCTTAACTAGTTTTATAGTTAAGCTACTATTTGGGAATAACCAACGACTTCAAATAAACTAGCTGTACTTAAGTTTCTATTCCCCCTATACCCAGGGCACTAAACACAAGTTCTGAATACTCTACGCACTTGCTAGGTACAGTCTTTTACGTGACTGGTGGAGAGTTAGTGTTGTAACAAATATCACAAGAACTGCCACTTTCGGTTAAATTCCGTCGATGGCAAATGTGTTAATGAATTGGACATTTTAAGACTGTTCTTGAAAGACTAGAAAGATGTCGTGTAAAAACTCCAGCAAATAAAGACTTCAGTTTAGCAAACAATCTAAAATCTGCCATTTATAGTAACGTACTCGGATCCAAGGGCAACGGAAAGTGGATTCGTGTGATTTCCATAACGCAACATATGGAACCGCGTATGCTATCTCGCATCTGATGGCACGTTTGCTTGGATTTTCTTGTAGGAAGGACAATTGATTCCAAAATGAATATTCCGGCGTATGAAACGAATATCGTATGATTATGAATCGACATAATTTACCTTAACCGGTATTGAAATTCAAATTTTAGAATATTCAAACTATTTGGACGAATTCCCGTGAAGTGCCTAGAATTTCGACAAATCGAGTAGTTTGCATATCGAAAGACGAATTTCAAGGTGCTTGGATTTCCTTCTGTTTTCCGATATTTAAAGCTTGTGGGAGAGTTCATGCATTTGGTAAACTCTTGTTCTTCTATAAACATGTCTAGGACAAGGGATCTTTGGCATAAATTAACTCTAACGTTTAATTTCGTGTACAATAGCTTTGACATTTTTCTACCCCCCCCCTTTTGCAGCCTGATGTTCTGGACAGTCTGGGAGCTGAGCCTCGAGGGTTTCGGTCGACTGGAGAGAGCCGAACTGGACGGATCCAACCGAAAAGTGATCGTCTCCGAGAACATCATGTGGCCATCGGCTGTCGCGGTGGATCACATTCTCAAGATGGTTTACTGGACCGATGCGAAACGCCACGTGCTGGAGTGTACGGACTTCAATGGCTTGAAGAGGTAACTATTGTTGGGTCAGTTTTTAAAGGAATGGCTAGTGTGCACACAGTAGGCATGGATGTACTGTAATAGTTGCGATCTGAGTTTTAAAAATACTGTAACGTTGAAGACAATTAAACCAAAATGACTTCAAAATCAAAAATTTTCATAGATCTTCTATATCTGTCTCCAAGCGGACGAACTGGATTTTCACCCCTTCTCAAAAGCGTGCGAAATGTATTTTCCCACTTTTATTTTTCTAAAATGAGCTAATCGATTTTTCTTCTAGGCTGTATTGAAATTAGTCTCCTATCCGTTTTCATCAAGTTTGTCTTTCATTTTATGAAACGTGCTTATCGCAACCAATTCGTCAATTATAAGTCTGTAAGCGATAGAGTTGGCGAGTTTCCTACAATTTCTACCTGGAAGGAATATGGTTAATAGGATCTCCCAAGATGAAATGGAAGGGAAAACCCATTACAGCAATTTTGATCTAAAGAGATGCACTATCGTGTAGAGATGCGCTTTTGGATGTTTTGATGTGAATAATTGAGCGTTGAAAGGATGAGCATTTGCTGGTGTTGACGAGCAATTCCAGTAGTGAAGTTAGCTTAAAGACGGGGAGTTTTTCCTCTATAGAACTTTTCAAATTGGGCCCGTCTTGCTATAAAAGTGCACTCAAATGGAATTGCTTGCCCAGTTTACAGTAACTGTGCTAAAATTATGGAAGTCGGTTGTTTGAACATAATTTCGATGTAGGGTAAAAGAATTTCTGGTAGACTTGTGTTTTAGCATTTTCCTGAACAAAGCGATTCCATTTTCAGTGTTTTCTCGGCTTGAAGATTCGTACGAGACAACCCACTACTAAATTTCGTCTCGACAAAATTTTAGAAATCGCTATTAAAATAGTGTGCAATAGTTAAAATCTTGTGACATTTGGTACCTGCGCATGATCCGAGTCGATGCTGATGACTTTCTATGAATCGATTAGTTCTTGGTTTAAGATGTATTGCGAGGGTTCACTAGTCTTGTCTGAAGCTGAACATGAAATACTTTTGATTGCACAACATCGCATCGCTTTAATTTCTCAGATCTTTCCAAATGCTTCGCATAAATAAAAAGCAGTTGGATATAACAAGACTTAACGATGTTATGGTAATGTCCTCGGATTCTCTTGATCCCAAACTAGGCTAAGTCTTGTTGGCCACGTTAGAACTCGAATATATTTCAGGCCTGAATTTGCTTATCTATCCATCCTATTTTACTGCCGCACTTGAAATTCCCTTGAAATGAATCCACGATTCGCATGATATTTCAAAAGCGGATCTTCCATAAAGTATTCATCGAAACCATTTAAATGACTTGTCGAGAGGTTTTGTTCACTGGTCAATAACCATGAGAAATTTGATTTGTCGATTTGGAAAATGCACCAAATCTTTTTCTTAAAGTCCTAGTTTGTACTACGACTTGTGGATGGTTAAATTAATGTAGCATTTGTACTTCGGAAAGGCTGATTTGCTCGCGGAAGCTAATGTTTCATCTCGAACCTCAGATCGATGATTTGCATAAACTTAATGGCACTGAATTGACCCTCTAGATGTATCCAAGTTGAGTCTGATAAGCTAAGTTGGAAATGTTCCATTTTTGTGGCCGCCATTACAGCTGAAATAAGCGGTGACGAGTTTCTTTGACTTCAGCAAATGTTCGATAATATTCAGTGTTCCTAATCTGTTCGTAATGGTACATTTTTCAGGAGAACGGTGGTTTCCAAAGGCTTAAGCCATCCCTTCAGCATGACCATGTTCGAAGATTATCTCTATTGGTCTGACTGGACTACGAGCAACTTGATGCGCTGCGACAAATTCAGCGGAAAGAACTGCACCAAACTGTACCACGGAAGTGTTAAGGCGGAAGTCTTGCTGGTGGAACACAATGCCACTCAGCCTCGAGGTAATTCTTGTACTTCATGCGTATTTCAAAGAATCCGCCACCAGAAGTTAGTCAATTCAGAAGACTAGGCCGTTAGATTTCGGAAGTTATCGAAATTGCCCCCTTTGCAGAATTTCCAACTAATTATAACGTATGATTATTCAAAGTGTAGACCTTAAGTTTTTAATTTCCGTTGCTTTGCCGGGAGAGTGTCGAGGTATAATTTTAGAGTATAAAACGGAAGAGGCCAAAAAATTCTTTTTTCAAAGTTTTGGAAACTTCACTATTGGGAAACACGATGCCATTTTGACGAGACTAGGAGTAGGACTCGTTTTAAACTCGCCGCCACATTTTTATGCTCTGACCCAGCACCAATATGTCACGAGTACAACTGCATTTTAAGTGTTAAGCTAATTTTATGTACATGCAAAAAGCTTTATACCCACAGGACAAGCTCGATTTGGAGCGCATATCGTTGATATAATCGACTTCGTAGGGGACAGTCCTCATGTCAATGTTTTTCTCTAGTTCAACTAATTAAAATTATTTAGTTTTAACAGTTGCAATGTTTTAAATGTTTTATGTGAATTTAAAAGAACGAGTGTTTGACGCAATTTGGCCCTAGTGCCATTAAACCAAACCTGTTTTCTGAAACTGCGATCTGACATTCTAAACACTACATGGAAATCTATAGGACAAGGTGTAGTTTATAACCACATACTTTCATTGATTGGTTATCATTTGCCCACAACTCAAAATTATGAAGTCCGTCCCGAAATATATTGATCCGCTTAGAAAGATTTCCAATTAAACTGAATTTAATTAGCGGGCAAATATCTTTGCTTCAGGGATTCGATATAACTGTGCTTCTTGTAGACTGTTCCTCGCCAAATTTCTCCATTGTTTCGCACTGCGAGCTGATGCTGCATACAAACTTGTATGTAGCTAGGAAATTCAGTTTTATCAAAACATGGCATGCACGAAAAATGACTGTTCACTTCAGCACACTCTATAATCAACGTAGAAATATGGAAGTGCAGGTGTATCATTTGTTTTAACTCAATAGAAATGAGGGTATTTAGACTAAATAATAGGACTCCATTGGTTTAAGATGTTTCAATTACGGTAGATAGCTTCGGCAGATCCCATAAACATAAACCGTAACTTTAGCCTGTTTGTCAACGGACGTTGAAATGGTTAAAGTATTTTATCCTACCGTTTCAATTTGAGATTGAAAGCGAATTTAAACTTTTCTCGCAAAAAAAGGCTTCTCGTAAATCCACTTCGGATTTCCTTTTCCAATTGACTATAACCAGTTATTTTCCAGTTAACATTACGCTGCCATCGTTTAGTGAAAAAATTAGTCTCGAGTGAGCTTTCTTTCACAGGAAGAAACCATTGCGCAGACAGTGGATGCCCTCACATCTGCCTCCCAACGCAGAGCAGCTTCGTGTGCAAGTGCGACGATCACTTCTTGCCAGTGCAGGGCAGCTGCGAACTGAACACGGCAGCACTGTCCACGGAATTGAGCAGCCGGTCCTGCCCGAACGACTACTGCCTCGCAGGTGCTGAATGCTTAGTTGCCCGTGGCCGATATTTCTGCAAGTAAGTAGTTTTAGGAAGATTGTCAGTTTCTGATACTTAACTGTATTTATTTCGTATTTTCTTATGAGATCGTATTTAACCAGTTAATTGCGTCCGATGTGTGCATGTCAATCCAAATCTTTTTGATTCGGTTGACGCGTATACACGTCGTGTAAAATAAAAATTCGATATAAACGAGATTTCGGCAAGATGCTACACAATTTCAGTGGTACGTTTCCTTTATTACTAGTTAACTTGATATAAATTCTATACCAAAGAATTTAACCTAATTTAGAAGTTATTCCCCGTACAATGTACGGCATTTTACAAAGAGTTGTTTATTTTCCCCAGTGCACGAAATTTCGATGCACGAAAGTGCATCGAAAATTCCTCTTGCTCTACTTGCATATCACGATTTCCCCAATAACTGCGAAAAATTTATGAACAGGGAAGAAAAGATTCGTATAGTGAAAATTATTAAGTCTACAGAATAATCTTTTTCAATAATGCATTTTTTATCCAATACCCCAGTAGCACAAAGATTCTACAATATTGCACTTTATTGAACAATATTCGCAATATTGTATATTATACAATGTCGTATATTGTACAGTATCGTGCAAAGTGTGCTCCTCATCGTTTTACTCAGCCTTTTTTCCTAAAATTTATTGTGGGATAATTTGTATTGTGTTCCACGTGGTATGTTGATCACATGATCTTTTTAAAATTACGTACGCCGTTAGGACCTTTCTTAAATTCTACAGTTGAACTGGTCAAACTGAACTTTATTTTGAACGGAATGTCTCTTCCAGGTGTCCTCCGTCTTATAGAGGGGATCGCTGCGACGTGGCGGTGACCTACACGCAGAGTTCTTACGACAGCAGCTGGATTGTGGGTGTAGTTCTGGCTGTGCTTTTTGTCTGTTTAATCGTGGCCATCGCATTCTTCTGCAGGAAGAACAGGTAACCGCATTTCGCTTGTACCTTTTTCATGAGAATGACCCACAAATAGCTAAAAATTCTACAAAAGTATATAGAAAATCTTAAATTGCATGGATGTTTCCAATTAAGCTTGATAAATAACCTTATGTTAGTGGTCAAGTTCGTTTTTTATTTTTTGCTGTTTTTTATTAGTTTTAAAACTTTTGATCTGTCTGCGAAGGAGACGCGATAGTCAACGGAACTTTTACACTTGAAACGAAAGTATAATTGATTAATTATTGGGCTGATCTGGTACAGGTTTATTTTTTGTAATGAAACAATAAAATTGACCTTTCTTCCGCTGGTTATTAATATTCTAAAATAAATGGTACTGACTGTGCATTAAATAATATTTACGAAGGCATTTCAATATTTGAAAGTCGACATATTGCAGGAAAGTAATAAATCATATACTAGATTAAGGAATATCGTATATTTATTTATTAATCCAGTACGTCTCATTTTTTCTATTCTCTTCTGGATTTGAGCATCTGACTGCTTTGTCTTCATTTTTTCATATTCTCATTTTTCTAAATAAACTTGGTTATTAAAATGTTTTTTATACGTTATTGAAGCTTTAATATTATAAATATTTGCGAATTGTTTACCTTAATTCTTCTCGAAAATATAATTTTAATTTTAACTTGGGGAAAAAAATACCAAAGAATCTCAATTTTATAAAAATCTACCAAACAACTTTTGATATTTTAACATATCTAACTTTATCATTTTTGAGATTGTCTTTTATTTGTCCCATGTCCATTCAACCGGTTCGGTTGCCGTAATGACATCAGGCATGGGGCGACATTCTCTTTCATTGACAATGTCATCCTTTCTGTGGAGATGCTGTGTCCACGGAGGACACAAACTAAGTTTTGAAATTTTAAGTGCTTTGGTTTTACGTGGCTAAAATGGTACTTATTTTTATTAAATTCGATACTAAACCTATCGATTTTGTATTTTAATTATAAATTGGATTTTCCTTGATTTATGATGTCCATTGAGTGAACGCTGAGAACTTTACCAAGCTCTAAATGGAACTAATAAATTGGAATATATTCAATAAATTCGCGATAGAACGAAAATTTTTCCTTAAAGAACAAATTGTTTGCTTTTCTGGACTCTTTCATGATTTGATACGAGCTGCCATTTACTATTTAAGGTTTCTTTATCCACGGAGGGAGACGTATTTACTGGGGACAAAGTGTAAAAATTAATGTCGGGTTAGACCTTAACTAGAGACTTTAAACTAGTTAATACTGAAAAAATGCATTTTTTTTAAGTTGGTCGAGTGTTCGTTAATATTTTGAATTCCATGTGTAGGGACGTCCACGGAAGGGACTTTGGTCTTGTATTGAACTCCTTTTTCAATGAATACGTCTATACCAAAATAGTTTTACTATTTAATAGCTTTCTTAAAGCATACATGTAAACAAAAACATTAGGACAATTGTTGCACTTCCTAACGTTTATCAACCCTGGACTGTAAAAAGCACCTTTTCGTGAGGATGATTCATGTAAACAAGAGGAATCGTACGTGTCTCGATATGCAACATTCGTATAGCTTGAAATGCGATATGCAACGGAACATTCTTGAACCCATACGTTTTTGTCGGTTTTAGAAGCGGACACTTTCGCCTTAATTGTGCTTAAAGAAATTGGTTTTCCAATTCGGAAACCAGTCTCGATAATTGGACCGATCACTCGATTCTTTATACTACTTTTTTAATGGTAACGTTAATTACCGTTGTTTTGAATATAAAATATTTGTATTAATATTGCTTCTATCGCTGCACAGTAAAACTTCGATTAACCATCACCGAATAGACGGATAACGGAAACCTCTTAAATCATATGTGTAGTAACGCGATTTTGCTGCTGGCTTGGGAAGAAAATGAGAATCCTTTTAAAGTGAATAGTACATATTTTCAATTTTACAAAGATTCTGTACATTACTTTTATACTGAAAATATAAACCTACATTACTTTAAAATAGGACGATGACTGATAACGGTAACTGCCGGTTAAACGAGTGACGTTCAATTTTTACTGTACAATAAAATGTTATGGTGGTCCAAATTTTCCCTTAATTCTTCCTTTCGTTTCAGAGAGAAGTTGACGAAAATGGGCGAGAACGTCGCCGTCAGCTTCCGCAACAGGGACCTCTCTCGCAGGAGCAGCAAGCTGATCGAGGACGAAGAGGAAGGATCCTGCGACGAGCTCGACATCGGCAAGAAGTCGGCCAAGCCGTCCAGTTTCGGCAATCCTCTCTTTGGAAAGAAGACGAGAAAGGCGAGTGCCCAGGCAAATGTTTGACTTGAATTGCTGATTAAGACTCTTTCATGCCGCGAAGACTTCTTTAACCCCTCGAGTCTTTCTTGTCTAATAAGATCCTTCAGTTTTCGAAAGGGGCTGTCGTTCTCATTCATCCAAGAAGGCATAGAATACTTGAAGATAACGAGTCTCTTGTAACTTGTATAAGTGAAGTTCTATAAGATGTCCAAAATTTTCTGAAGTTCTTTTATTTAAAGGTTTTTCCTACATTATTTCAATTATTGGATAAATTCGGGCCACAGATGGAATATTGACTATAGTCATTCCCTTGTCAGAAAATTTATCCATATTGGAACTCCGATGGCGAGTGGCACTTTGAAAAAGTTCGCCATTCGAGTTCTCTTCCATTTTATTTGCTTAATCTTAACGTGTTGGAATCGAACAACAAAAATAATGCTTCAATAAAAGTTGTATCTTAATTGGTTAGTTTATTATAGACAATATTGTTGATGCAATCGCGCGCAGAAGGTATATTGTTATCACTATTGTTTACTTGTGTTCTCTTTTGTAATTGAATATAGGATACTCGAGATGCTTATGGATTCTACGTAATTTTTTTGTATAATTATAAAGCTAATTGATGACCAATTTAGTTTATAAGCCGAAAGATGCGATAATTCGATGCACGTCACTATGACGGGCGCGAGACTTGAGGGGTTAATACATTAGTCGCCACGACTCGTCTGAAATTCGAACCATCTAATTAGACTCCTCTGCTATCTCTTGAACCCTCTACTGTAGTTATCTGATTTGATGGTAGATATGAATTGTATTTGATCGCCGTGTGAATCTGATTCATATGGCAGTTAACGAACTCTTCTGGTAGTAGAAGCCACATACAACCTAAATAACTATCGCACCATGAGTTAAATCTTGTACGAAATCCATTAGCAAAGAAATATCTAGTCTCGGTTGTTTAGACAAATGCAGTTGCTCAGGAGTTGGAAGCCAGACTCGCATCGAAGAACACGGGTTTTTGTAATTAAAGGACTCGTATAATCCGCTCCTTTTTTAGACAAGACTTTGGATTTTACTATTGAAGAAAGATTTACAAATCTGAGAACACAATTTAAATAACACCGAGACATTTTCACTTCATACAATTTACCTAGCGGGAAAACCATGGATGTCTGATGTGTCAAGACTGCAACGTAGACAATATGTCAAGGCAACTAGTTCATTGCTCTAAAGAATTGCTTGCTAGTTAAATACAGGCGTCACGAAACTATTACATGCTGTTAATGTACCAGGAAATGCGCATCACAATGTGGTGAATTGTTGTGCAACAAGATGCACCTCCATGTACTTATTCTGCCAATCGTTATCCTAAACGACCCTGGTATTCGAATAAAACTAATTTAGGTTTCTGAAGTTTTGAATAATTTGAAGTTTCAAAAATGTAGTATTTTGCTCCTACCTGCATGCTCGAAAGTGACCCAGATCTTAAATTTCTCCGTGTAAAACTCTCGGAATTTTGGGGACTACAACTTCGATTATGCTTTTGTATAAAGCAATGTTCTTGCACATGGCTAAATTGTCTGACTATCTTGGTAAAATTAATCAAACTTAGCGGGGGAAAATCTGCTGTGAAGCATTAACGAAATAAATTAATGCCAAATTTAAGTATTTCAGCTGCATCGTCTTTATTTAAATCGAAATGCTTTGTATGAAACATTGTAAATGTAAGGTTAACAGATGCGTTGAAATTGGATACCGTGGTCTACGAGGCAACATTCCACTAAGCCACCCTTAAAATATTTTTTAATGGCTAACTTGGTATAGTTTCCCCAATTTTTAGCCTCTTTATATGAAGTCTATAAATACGAAATTTAAACTTCAGGTTACTGTAAAATTTCCGATACTGAAACTTGCCTTTGTGTCGAGTTGAGCGGTAATCTTTTGACTTTCCTTTCTAGAGCACGCGCTCTAGAAAACTGGGATAAACATGATGAAAACAGCAGCCTGAACGGGAAAATTTGTCATCTACGACTAATGTCGTTCTCGATGTATTCTTCCGGATATCTAATTTTCTTGATACTTTCTTTTCATTTCAGGCAGAAGAATCTGGGGACGGTTTCAAGAGGTGGGAGTCTCATGACTCGGAGAACTCTGCTTTCATGAGCGAGTCCCAGTCCGAAGAGGGCTCTGGATTCCGAATCTTTGAAGGTCCGCGCAGGACGACTGATCGAATTCTCCAGATCTTCAAAAGATGAGGACTTGTTTCGATGTCTCTTTGTTCACGTGATAAACGGATTTTTAATGTTGAGTTTTAAACTAATAAATTAACATTTTTATTGAATTTTGTGTATTTTCTTTCGCATGAAGATGGCTCACACTCTAAAAAGCACTTTTGCACTTGAAAACACGCATTCAAGTCGCGCTTGTGTTTAGGCACTGAATTTGGTTATCGTAAAGTGAAATGAAGGAGCCTACCTCTTTATAGAAAATGTAGCTTCATTTCTAAAGAAACTTCACATAATGGCACCATAGAAGGCTGGTTACATTCTCGTCAGCTGTACAATCTAGTTATCCAAAAAATCTCGGTTTCCCATACGAACAAGAGATGGCGTGCCCTGCGTTGCTCATGTCTGAGATATTTGGGATATGCCTGTCAACTTTCGCTTACAATAACCGTCGCTCGAACTATTTCGGTTGTAGCGGATGAAACTTTGTCGGTCCTATTCGTGCCGACAACAAGGATAATATTTTGAGCGCACAGAACGTAGCGTACATCGACACTAATCGGCAACTGCGCTCAATGTTTCTGTTGGGCATCGTGAGTCAACAGTTCAGGCCTATGATGTGCACACGGGATTTGTGCTGTAGAAGCAATTTGCGCTTAAAATGTCGGAAAAGCAATAAACGACTCCAAGTACAGCGACAACAGCTAGGAAGTTCACATGGACCTCCCTGGGCGTGTCGCAAACTTCTCCAACACTTTCTCCTCGAACTGAAAACGTGCCATACAGGTAGTTAACGCTGCGGGTGGCCTTGGGTACTACCGAATTGTTCTATACTTATCGAGTCATTTATTGCTTCTACGACATTTTGTCCGATACAAATCTCAAAATACTCCCAATACAGCTCGAGAAACGCTTGTGCATTAGCTTAACGGGCTGCAAGGCGTCGGTCAATCTCAAAATTAAGTATGGCAAAGAATCTGGGACAGACCAACAAAATTTGATTTAAGGTATCGACTGTGTTCGGAGACAATTTTTGAAAAATAACTCGTGCAGTTGAAAAATAACATAACAAAAATATATATGTTTTAAAACTATGAAAATGTAAAATTAAGCTTTCAAATTTTTTTAAACCGAGAAATTTGAAGAAAAATGACTAAAATATTTGCCTTGCGCTAACAGCCATGGATAAAATCAAATTCTAAATATACATCCTTGTAGGAGTACATTTTTATCTGTTATGCTCTAAAATCTTTCTTGTACTTCAAAATAGTTTTGAGATATAGTTGAACATACTAAACTGGTAATTTTTCATAAATGCTTTTCGCTTATATTTAAGCATTTAAATATTACTTGATTTTAAAATTGACCTTAGTTTTTAGAGGAAAACATCAAGCATATTACAGAAAACAATCTCGGAAAATTTCATATCAATACTTGAATAACGTTTTGAGAAATCATTGTTACGTTCGACAGTTTACCTCCAAAAATATTATTTCTTAGAAAACGCATTGAAAGTTTTCCTGTAACATAAAATAATGCTTACAGTTCGGTAATAAAACAGCTGTAACTCCATTTGTAATTCACATAGAGTAAAAAGCGAGACAATTTTGTAACCTGTTTAATCAGCTCCCTAAAACTAAGTCGTAATTTTTTCATAATTTCATCAAAAACGACGATTTTAAACCAGTCTGATGCCTTAAGGCTGGAATTTATAAAGGTTTTTAAGTCTCGCTATTGGGAAACAGTGTCATTCTGACGAGACTAAGAGTAGGACACGTTTTCAACTCGCCGCCACTGTTTACACTCTGAATCAGCCCCTATATGCAACAGGTGCAACTGCATTTTAAGTGTTAACCTTATTTTATGTCGGCGCAAATTTTTATACCCAGAGACGAGCTCACTTTGGAGCGCATATTGTTTATTTGACATCTGGGGGGGGGGCAATCCTAGAGCCGATTTTCTTTTGGAAGGAAGTTCAACTTTTCACAATTTGATAACATTAACTGAAAAAACTAAATCATTTTAATATGCGATTTGAAAACGAGAGTTTGGCGCAGTATGGCCAAATTGGCCCTTGTGCCATTAAACCCAAACAAATCGAACCAAACGGGTACAAATTGCAAGTATGTGCTGGTTCTCGGTGTGATTTTCCAAGAGCCATCAAAATGTGAGGAGCGGATTGGGCAGCCATTCCTTTATTAATGACCATGATGAGGCGGCACATTGAGAAGGACCATCACTTGACCTGGAGTCAAGTGCTCGGAACCTTTTGCTCCAGGTATACTAATTCTTTTTAACCGAAACTCTGCGTCGAAGTACAGGGTTGTTATAATTAAAATTCGCCTAATCCAAAGCCGGTTCTGTGGCTATAAATGAAAAAAGTTCACTAGAATGTAATACAACTGATTAGCTCTAAGAAAATCAATCTGCGCCAATATCTAAGCAGATTTTTGCAGATTTTTTATTGAAGCAAAATTGAATAGCCCATTTCGGTTTTAGCTTAACTGGAAACGCTGCCGAAATTAGGTTTTGAACGTAGTCTTTCTTCGTTCAAAATACTTTTCATGCAAGACATCGTATCCCATCGCACCACTTTTTGTTTAAATTTCTCTTATTCCTTATGAAAACAAAATGGTGGAAGTCCACTTTCTTGCATAAGAACGATATTTTGAATGCAACACTTAGCGTTCAGAAGTAAATTTTGGTCACGCTCTTAAACTAAACTCGAACTATTCAATTTCGCGTCGGTAAAAAGCTACTTTTCCAGTTTTTTCAAGTGGCACATTGACGCTACTGACGAAATTTTAATTTTTGTTTCTCTGTTTTCGGAGCTCCCTTTGTGCTACATTCCAGCGAAATTGTTTCCTTTCGAGCCCTAGAACCGGCTCTAGAGCTTTCTGATTAGCCCTTGCCTTTTATTTCCGTCTACTCAAGATGGTAAAGGATACTCGAGACATTTAAGCGTGTCCAAGTAATTTTTGTATTTAAAATTGTTACGTTCATCTAAGTGGCAAAAATTCTGTAATTCGATGCACGTGTCGGATGCGTCTTTGTATGCTAAGTGGTTAACACTTTGTTGACCGGTGACGAGAACTCGTCTTTTCATGCCCGAACGTTGTTGACCGGTGACGAGATAACTCGTCTTTTCATGCCCGAACGTTGTTGACCGGTGACGAGATAACTCGTTTTTGCACTTTGATATTTTTTTCTAAGTTCATGAAATGCAAATATTTTTTCAAAAACTTGCAATGCAAAATTTTGTCATGTTGGCTTTTCAAAATTACTTTTCTGATTTCTGTTTCCATTGCATTGTAAAAATTTAAAAAATTTGAACCATGTCGGAAGAACTTTTTAGCGAGTTATATGCGGATGTTTTGTCGGATTGTCCGAGTGATTTCGAGTTCAGTGATTCTGATAGTGATGATTCAGACATTAGACCATCAAAACGACAAAGAAGAATTCTTTCCGATAGTGAAGCAGATAGTGATGAAGAGTGGAATGATATTGATATTGTTCCTTCTTTGGAAGATTATTCGAGAAATTCGAGAGTACCGAACTTCGAATGTGATCCACCAAGCATCGTTGATGTAATCGATTCGTTTTTTGATGATGATTTTTTAATTTAGTTGTTTCTCAAACAAATCTATATCACACCCAAATGAAAGATTTGCATAAAAATTCAGCCAAAACTTTACAGTGGAAGGAAGTAACAACGAACGATATGAAAAAGTTTCTTGGATTGTTGGTATTGATGGGTTATTGTTTTGTGCAAATAAAATGTTTTGAAAATCACTTCGAATTTTATTCAATTACATTTTTTGCCCCGGTGACATGAGATATTTTCTATATCAAATAGCTGGTGCCATGCATACATTTTTGTGCGAAATGGCCGGTCAACAAAATAAATTTTTGTATGAAATTGCCGGTCAACAAAGTGTTAATTATAACGACCCCGTGCCTGCTCTTGAAACTGCATTGTTGGGATGAGAGTCGCCTCGGTATCCATCGGACAACATTGGTAATAAGCTATATATTCCAGGGTTCAGACTTGTGAAATACAAATGCCGATTCCGCGGTATGATAAGTATCCGGATACCACTGGTAAACACGGGGTATCCGAGAATCATGGGACATATTTCAAAAATTGATAAAAAAAAATAATTCAATGTTACAAAACGTTTTTTTTAATTGAGAGCGCATTCAAAAAGGTTTTTTAGATGGGAAACGCGAGCAAATTGATGAAAATCTCCTATTTTTAGACATTATCTGTGAAAATATTAAAACTAGAAGAAAAATAAAAGCTGGTATTTGTAGGGAATTTTGCGCTCTTTAATTTGTTTCACATGTAATGTGAAAGCGGAATATTATTTTTTGAGATATTCAAGAAAACTGAAAATGGAAACCAGAAAACGCGCATCGGCTTCTGCCCATCCATTGCGTACGAAAATCTCTCGGTTTATCAAATTTAGAACGCCGTAATACCGCTTTAACTATCTGAAACTTTTTTATTTGCTCTCATTTAAAAAAACGTGGTTGTAACATTATTAGGCTTTTCGTATTAATTTTTGAAATGTGTCCCACAATTTCTGGTCATCCTGTATGCATAAAATCCAATCCCACTATAGGCATCTATGGGAATGTCTTTTACCACGCCAAGTTGATCATTGTGACCGCTAGGGTTTCCGCGTTTACTTTGATTGGCGCGAAACTGAGTTTTTTTCTTCATCGTGTTTTGAAAACCTTCCATCTTTGCTTACAATTAACAACTAATAACAAATTATTTTCAACTTTAAGACACTCAAGAAGGAATTCATTCTACTTTAAGTCACACACATACACACAAAAAAAACTACAAAGTAGAAATGTTTACATCCTTGTAACAGATTGCATCTCTCGGTCGTCGTAGAAATAGAAAAACTTTACAAAGCATTTCTCGCCAAAAAAGCGAAATATCGCCAAATATTGGCATAGAAAACACTCCCCGTAGGCGTCTACAGTGGGATTAGTTTTTATGCATCCTGTATATTAAGTAGTTCAACGATTGCAGTCTCTTCTAATAAAGGCTCCTATACAGCTACGACTACTATCTGTTTGGTTGGAGGAAACTTTCTGAATAAGCCTCTTATTTGATTAGAGCAGAGGTTTTTAACCTGTGGTACGCGTACCCCTAGGGGTACGCGAAATCAAAGTCGGTAATGGCGGACACAAGAAAATATAAAGGATTAAAAAAGTTACAGCATTTTGTTTTCCTAAGTTCGTGTGAAAAGTAGAAGTGAAAGTTGTGCTAGGCTAACCTACACTCAAAATAAGAAAAAAGAAAACCTGGCAAATGATTGATATTTTGTCTCCACCAGCCCCAATTATGCATGAATCATCAGTGTGTTCGCAAAAGCTTCACTAGGAGCTAGTGTGGTATGCTTTTTATTTGTTCTACTTGTTAAGGCTTATAGAGAACAATCCGGAATCCTCTCTAAGATTCTTGTTCTGACGTTTTTATTAAAAGCATGATTAAACGCACACATCATTATTGCTCGATTGGAATGCATAAAGAATAACGACTGTTCTTATAAATCAAGCTTTGAGTTTTTATGGGTGGTCAATTTGATTGGTTAGGTTTGTTTTGTGGCCAAAAACTGGTGTTTGTAGGCTATGCGTGCTCAATTTGAAGTGCTTATCTTTAGAGTGACTTCAGTTTTCAACCACTTGTCCATTTTGAGAAATAAAACAATATCGAACTGGAGATCGGCATCTAGGACTGAAATTCGAATCGCCTATTTGGCAGCTATGGAGATAACTGTGGATCACCAAGATGATAATCATGAAGTGCAAAGGCCGACTGATTGGCTTGTTGAAGTAAGAAATAAAATTTATTTGTTAAAAAAAATCAAAATATCAGTGCGCCTACGAAGAGAAAAAATTCTACGGATGATGATTGTCCAAAACCACTATGGAGAGATATAAAATGGCAGCATGAAAACATCGTTACTAATGCGCCATTTAGCAGCTAATTCAATTAACATCCAATTGTTCAAATCTTTGTGTGGAGACATGGGCAGCCTATATACTACGTTACTTTTGCACACAGAAGTGAGATGGCTTTCGCGAGGAAATGTACTCGCAAGATTGTTTGAACTGAGACATGAAGTTCATTTGTTTTTTGAAGACCACCCTTTTACGTTGAGCTCTAAATTTTAGAAAGTGAATGTTTACAGTAGCTTGCGTACTTATCTAACATTTTTTCAGAAATAAACTTAATTTAGGATTACAGAACCATTTTTAAGGTAACTGACAAAATCGAGTCTATGATTAACAAGCTGAATTTTTGGGAATCCTGTATTTAAAAAAAACAGTATGAAATTTTTGAGACACTTCACAGCTTTTTATCTGACAACGAACTTAAATTAACAAAATAAGTCAAACTTAGTATAATAGCACATTTAAAAGGACATAAGTTGTCATTCAGACAATATTTTCCGAACCGCAGTGATGCGGATATGTGGAAGATGAAAATTTAAATCTATTCAACGAAGCGTTTTTTCAAAAAGCTGAAAAATTAATAATTTCTGAAGAAAAATTAATTGAACTTTCCAATGATACTTCATTAGAATCTGAATTTTAAAAAAGAAATTTGATTGACTTCTGGGTAGCAGTGAAAGAAAAGTGCCAAGAACTCGGTGTTAAAACAATAAAATATTTAATACCAAGAACACAGAACTTGTGGAAAGAGCATTCTCGTCTTATACATATATTAAGAAAAAATATCGAAATAAGCTTGACGCAGCTCCAGACATGAGATTATATCGTTCTTCATTTGAACTCAATTTTATAAAACTCAGCTCCGAAACAAGCCCAACGATTGCATTGAAATTTTCTTGCACTGAATGACTGATTATAACGAAGTGTAATATATAGCTAACCTTATAAGTTAATGTGAAATTATTACAATACTGTTTTTATTTGTTTTGCCGTTTAACTACTACTATTATAAAATTGGAATAAAATATAAAATTAAAAATAAGTCCTGCAAATGCCATTAATTCGCGTTATTTGACTCTTAAGCTTACCTAAGCCCCAGGGGTGTAGTGGAACCGGAACGGTGTTCCGTCACTGCTTTTTATCCAAGAGGAATAAATGAGAAAAAAATGGCGAAAACGTCCTTAAATCAGCGCGACTTTTGTCACCCAGGTTAGAGCGTTCCGGTAGTGATTATTTTGCGACTACACCACTGCTAAGCCCTTAACATTATTGATAAAACCTCTTTGCATAGATTGATGATTGGGGGGGGGGTATGGCAGCAAGGGAACGCGAAAATGAAAAGACTAATCAAGGGGTACGCGAGGGAAAAAAGGTTGAGAACCCCTGGGCTAGAGAATCGGAATCCTCATGCAACGCTGTGGAGAAGCAAACTGACCACGAGGTTTATTGCATGAAAATCCCTCGAATTTACACGTTACGAAAGGAAGCGTTTCTAGAGACTTTTTGAATTGAATCCTTTAATTGCTCTAATTTCTCTCGTGCATCGAATCGTCAATTTTAAACTCGCAAGCTAAAAGTAAGTAATTCATTGACGTTATCAATCGATACGGAAATGACCTATTATCCACTAACATCTCGATTGTTCTATGGACATGTAGTTGAATCGTTACGAAAACGCATCCCGAAAATAGATATCCCCCTAACTAGATAATGGGGAAAAAAATTCACTGTTAAGGGGTTAAAATCTGATAAATGTTCGACTGATTTCCTTCCTCATAAAAGAAAAAAACGGAATAGATTCGTGTTCCGTGACATGCGTCAAGAGTACTATTTTTATTTATGTAGGGGAACCTCGAATGGTATAACATTATGACTTGAGCTTTACTAATTGCACTGAAAGTAATGAAACATGGTTATTAATTCACCCAACGCGAAAATCGGAAAAAATTCGCCAACTAGCCCCATGTCGCCCTTTTTGTTTCGCATGAGTATAGGGATTTATTGTAAAAGCATTTCAATAAACAAACGAGCCCTAAAGTAATAATGAAATATTATCTTTCTTATTGGAAAAATGGAAATTTTAATTTATAAACAAAAAAAACCGATTATTACATAATTATCTGACAGCTTCTGTTTTGAGTCTGTTGTATTAACCCCCCAAAAAATGCACGATTTTTTAAATTTCAAAATAATGAATGTTTTGGGTTTGGGAAGTTCACATATAACAACAGAAAAATGCACAAAAAAAATCAAAATATAATTGCGATATTGTATTGAATTTAATGAACGCATCGAATCACTATTTTTTCATAAAACGATAAAAAATATTTTAAAAGTAAAATCAAATGGTAAAAGCAATTGATGAAACCATCAGAGATGCCAGACTCCTTTCAAATGCGCAAATGTGTCAATAGGTGTATCAGGAGGTGAATAACTGACTACCACAGACTTATCAATAGGACTTGTGCTGTTCATGGAAAATATAACGAATTAATTATTATCCGTTCTCTTGTGATGTTTCTGATCTGATACAGCATGTTCGAGTGGACACAAAATTTTCTATTCATTATTAACATGAAAAATAAACAATATATTGTTACAAACATGGAAAGTCCCTTCCCAGCAATGCAAGTCTTATGGTTGGGAAGAGAGTTTTACAAGGTTAAGCATGGAGTAACCTCAGCGACTGTTATGGCACCCCTGACCTTGGCGACCAATTTGGCGACACATTTGGTGACCTTGGCGACAAATAGATGATTCCTGAAAATGCAACCCTTTTCTCGATATTTCTACTAGGAAAGCGAATACACGAGAAAACACCATGTGACGTCACGGCCTGTCGGAGAGAATATTTAAGGATGGCGCCTAGATCAGAGGAGCGTCTTGATCGAATGGTTGCTCGCCTTGAAGCGCGAACGTCTTTGGAGTTCTATCCGCTGTGCGAGCTAATCAGCTGGTGAGCTGAGCTGTTATTGTCGTTACTAGTTATTTGCTGACTGTTTGTGCTGTTAGATATCAAAGTGCTGAACTGTCATTACCTGTGAATTGTCTATTTACATTGGTAATCTGTGCGAGAACTATTGTTTCCTGTACCTGTGCTACGTGTTTTCCTGCATATTTGTAAATAAACCTTCATTCTCCATTATCCTGCGTGTTGGACTGTTTACACCATACACCCACAGGAAGACTTTTGCAACAATATCCAATTTGATACGGTATGCAGTGAAGAGTTAATCCATCTAATTGTCCATAAACACTTGAGATGTTAAAGGTGCATCTTTAAGACAGTTATTTGTTTGGCGTTACGAGCACTTGAATAGGATACAGCTAATCCACATGCAATCGTTCAAGTGGAACGCGATTTGGAGAAGGTTAATGTGTTTTGTGTCATATGCACAAAGCAAAATTCTTGGACCATTCTTTTTTTACGATTCCACCATTATTGTCATTACTTACTTGGATATGCTACAGATTCGGCTGCTTCCGCAGTTAGGAGAAGCTAGAAACTCATTTTCCAGCAGGATGGAGCACCACCACATTGGTCCTTATTTGTTCGTAGATACATAAATGACAAACTGTCGCGACGATGGATGATCGCAGAGCAGATGACGACCTCTCTCTCTTAATCAGTGCCCCCTCATGAAGACCTGATCTAACTCCCTGCGATTTTTTGGCGAGTAATACATACAAGTGCTTTGCCGATACTACTGGAGAACACAAACGAACTGAAAACTGCAGCCATCCAATCTGAAACACCGAAATAACGCCGAACTTGCTGAAAAAGTGCGGGAGGAGTTCTCCTATTGACTGAATATCGCTTGTGTTTCTGATGGTGGTCACATTGAATAATTTCATAAAATTTAAGGTGTTATTTTTTAATATATTCAATAAAAGAATGTAACTTCTTTTGAAATTGGAGCCCTTCGAAGTTTGGGTATTCTTTTGTAAGCACCCTTCAATTCTGATTTGGACAAAATTTCCCTTCGAGGATTCCGATGGATACATTTGAGGCCGAAAGCTGCTCTTCGGTTTTAAAAATTAAGCAGCGGGAGTGGTCTGCCCTAAACTTTCTCGTATACTTCTCGAAAAAGGCGCTGTTTGCCCTCCCACCGCGTGGATAAAAAAATTCGGACCTATTGTAACCCAGGATCCAATGACTATCAGAAAATATTTTGGTAAAGAATCAAATTCTCAGATGCGTTCCGATTTAAATGCGTACCGATTTCTACTCTCGCTGGCTCAAGGACAAAGTCGCATAATCCTCCCGCGTGCACAGATTGCTACCAGTACGCATGCGCATGGAGAATCGGATGAAAAAGAAAAGCGCCAAGCAGGAGTCAATAAATATCGTGCACAGAAGATTGCGTCCAGTACGCATGCGCGTGGAGATGGCGGATTCGTTGGAGATGCGATTATACAGACCGTCAAACTTTTGACGGATTAGGCCCAAAATTTTATACGGACCTACATTCATGACGATAAAACTGTGTATGAAATTTTATCCATCTAGCTTTTCAAGTTTTTGAGTTATAGTGTTCGCATGACTTCGGACATACAAACAGACAGACAGACTTCCCGTTGACGGATTTTGTCCAAACTTTGATAGAAACCTACAAATTATGTTTAAAGACCACATACCAAATTTCATCCCCGTAGCTCGAATAGTTTTCGAGTTATCGTGTTCACAGACAGACATAATTCCCAAATTGTGTTTTTCGGACTCAGGGAGGTCTAAAACGTGGAGATTCGTCAAAATCTCGAGTTCGAATTTTTTGACGATTACAATACTTTCTCTTTGTATACTTCGTATTCGAGAAAGTAAAAAAGAAAATTTTTTCTTAAAAGCATTAACAGAATAATTCAAAATGACTGCAGACGGCTGTAACTTCTTCGCAAAGGACAATAGGGAGAAAAAATTTGGTCACAATACAGGAGGAAATTTGAAGCTTTTTATGCTGACGGAATAACTAGTAGTTTAACAAGCAACACCAATTATCTCTATTTTGAAAGAGGAAGAAAAACCTGAATTTTTTGCAACCAATAAAGAATATTTCTGATTTATTTTTCACACTCGCAAAATAGCCATCGTGTTGTTTCAAAACGGGACGTTAATAAAACTACAGTGGAGTCTCCCTACAACGAAGTCTCCCTACAGCGAATTTCTCCCTATAACGAAATTTTTAATCGGAATGTTAAATAACATTCAAAATATTCTCCGTATAACGAAGTGGTTGTCTCCCTATAACGAATTTTTTCAGACCTTTATCTTTTCGATTTTTGTCATTTTTGAAGAAAGTTGCTAATTTCTGTGCAAACAAATCGCTCACACGTGCCTGTTTCTGGAACCACTCGCATCGTTCATTCCAGCGAGAACACATAACAATAGAATGCTATGTGAAGGGTAATGCAGTTGTGGGGACCTGCGTTTCTACACAGGGAGCAACATTTCTACGGGTCAAGATTCCAAGAAGCGGGGTGGAGTGGGGGTGGAAACAGCAAATGGATGTGACAATACGCATTTTATGTTTATACGTACTAGTGCATATTATTCTCTAAATCGGTGAATTGTCTTCACTTTTGAGCATTTTATTTATGCAATAAAAATTAATATAATTTTAACAAATTTATAACAAATATTACTTCATTTTTAATTGAAAGTCAAAATTAAATAATTTTGAACTTATCGCAGATACTAAAAGGTTTGTAACATTTACTTAAATCACTGCAAAAATCTCTAATCTCCGTATAACGAAATTTTCTCTATAACGAATATTTCAACTGGAAGCGAGCGATTTCGTTGTAGGGAGATTCCACTGTAAAACTAAATCTTTTTCACAACTTTTATGAACATGAAATTGTATGTTCAGGGAAGAGAGAATCCTGAATCTTTTGTTGGTTCATCATATGCTGGTGCCATCGATGACACGTTTATTTAACGCAATGGTATCAAACTCAAATGTTAGCGCGGGCCAAACAAACTTCATCTAAGTTTATGTGGTCCGCAAAAAAAAGCAACTTTACTTTTTATAGAAACGTAGGTTAATTTTGAAAAACAGAGCATAATAAAGGACGACTGCAAATTTAATATTTTCTTCCTGACATTTAGTCACTCTCCTTGATACCATCTTCTGTGCTACCACTTCAAGGTATGTCTTGTACGCAGTGATTAATTAAAAAAATGTTCCAAGTTGGATGTCAGTAATTCTGGAGAATTACCGCTGTTTAAAGCCTCGCGATTATATCTAATTGATAGGTTTCAATGCGTGTTCTAACTTTATTACTTTCCGACGTAATATTACTTGGTGTACAATGCTATGCGGTTGGTGGATCTGTCTTAAGCCGGCAATGCATCTGTATTCCATTCCATCCATTTTCCATCCAAGGATGTCTTTTTTTCACCCATACAAGTCGAAAAATCAGGCACGTCATTCACCCGAAGTTCCAAAGTGCGATACAGCTGCATCCCCCCTATTCCGACCCTCACCCCACCGATTTCAGATTTGCTACCCTCGTCGCAGGGTTCCGATCTAGTCAAATCGTTTGAAGTGTCGACTACCCTCGCAAAGGGTCCCACCAAAGATTCGGCGCACGAACTTCCTTGGGTTTGTTTTGGAATCCAGTTTTTCCCAGCCGCTATGCTATTTTCCATAGGTTTTCGACCATGACGATTGTTTTTCCCTTCCCGTCTTCCAAAATGCATTTTAGAAGAGATTTGAATGGCCTGCTTTAAACTTCATTTAGTTGAAGTTTAAAGCAGGTCTTCTTTAGTCTTCGCAGTAATGCCATGAAACCATTGATTTTTCCGTACATTTGGTGGGCCGCAAAGATACTCGTGGCGGGCCGAGAGTTGGACACCCTTGCTTTAATGGACGACAGCGCTCGATGCCACAGAGATCGTCATGTTCGAAACTGCATTTTAGAGCCACGTATCGGGTATATGGAGTGACCATGAATCCAATGGAGCATGTATAGGACGCTCAGGAAAAAGGATTACTGCTTGACAAGGTCTTCTCTGGCAGTCTAGAAGAAATGGGAAAGAGTGCCTCACAATTTACAGGACTATTTTGTAAATTCCAAACCAGTTTTAACGTTTAGCTTGTTCAGTGTTAATTCAAAGTTTAGTTGTTAGGGGAGACCACACACCCTATATCATCGCATGAAATTCAAAGAGGAAAAAAAAATCAATTTTTCCCCCTTCTTTTTGCTTCCAAATATTGAAACTTCTTCATAAGTGATCGTGACAGCCTTTAATGTCTTAAAATGAATAAATAATTTTTTAAACCAAATTCTTGGTTATACCTTGCTAGTAGTACATCATAAAATTGTGCATTCTAATTTTCTAAAAAAATTTACTAAAACATATGTATTTCTTCGAACATATATATTTCTAAGTGAGTGATTCTTTAATTTTTTTGGAACAGTGTATATTGTTTATTTTTTAATTTTCTTTAACACATCTATATAAACTAGAGGTCGCCCAGCGGCCGAAATTCGACCGTAATTCATTAAAGTTTTAAGTTTGAACGTTATTGAGGAGATTTTTATTGAAATAAAAAAAACCCGGAGGTTAAAAAAATAAATATTGTCCGACTGTTGACCACAGACTTTTATGTGTTTGACATTCAGTATGAACGTAAACTATGAATGTTTGATTTTATTTAATTTAATGTATTAGTAATACATACTATATATAAATTCCTTAGAGACAATCTCTACTCTGGGCGACTGTTTGACAACAGACTAATATGTGTTTGACATTGACAGATTTAAATCATCCGCATTTTGTATTTCACCCCGAAGAGTTTTTTTTATAAATAATCTAAATAAACTCCCTCTTGGAGTGGATTTCACTGCGGGTGGATTAAATCAATTACAAATCATCCACTCCGCATTTACTCCGATAATTTTTTGCAGTGTACGAACGTGAACAATGAATGTTTTATTTTATTTAATTTAATGTATTTGTAACACATAATTATACATAAATTTTATCTTTCTGCACTCCTTCTCCACATGAACTTTAACTATGCCAAATCTCACACTCCTCCACGCGCAATGTGCTTAAAAAGAGGTACAAAGTTTTTTCTTCAGGTATTAATATATTGATATTTATCTAGTGCGGCTGCTAGAAAAGGCGTTATTTTACTATGGGATTTGGCAACATTTATAGCAATTGATAGATCACTAGATTTCACTTTCCAAACGAGTGCAATTTGGTTTGAACCTTCTTTTCAATGTGTGAAACATGAATATCAATCGTGCTGTTAAATAGAATCGAAACAATGAAAGAACACGAATTAAACGTGCAAATGAATAGATTAACGAAAATTTTGAAAGGCGTTCAGAGTACAGGCAAGTTTATCGCATGTAGCAAGGGTCTGGGGTGGCTCGTGATTTATCTATTCTGTAACCATTATACTACTCTGTATTAATATTGTATTAAAAAGATTGATAATTTAATTACATATTAATACGAAGCACTTGTTTTATGATTTTATCCCGATGTTTTCATGAAAAATCTACGGCGCGGACCAGAACTGCACCTTTCTTATGTTTTTTTTTACCTGGAATTTTTTTTTTTAGATTTAATGTCCTATGACTTGTAAAGGATGGGCGGCAAAAGTTGCAACTACGCTAATGGCTTATACACATACATGCTTTTAAAATGCTCCGAGCTGTTTTCAACCCTCCTTCAACATCGTCAAGATTAAACTAATCAAACGAAAAGAAATAATTCCTTTTTCCTGTCTGTTCCTAACCTTGAGTTGAGATAAGACCGCAGACTGACCACGAGATGTCGCAGTCTAGACCGTGAGAGGATGGACAAGGAACTCATGTGTGTGTTCTTCCTGATGTTGGCATCGAAAGGCTTGTCAGGTAAAAATACGACCCCCTTTTTATCATATTTAAAAATTTGTTTTAGTATTGGATTCCTCAAACGCAAAACTAAAGCAAGCTTTAAAAGCGTTATATTAAACTAGAAGATTTGTGCCCGTCTCAGACGGGCTTTTCGCCTGCCAACAATATCTCAGATATGATATTCGCAGATTTACTAACGAAAGTTGTTGAAACCAGCGGAAGTGTTATCCCCTAAACTTTCTCGTATACTTCCCCCAAAAGGTGCCGTTTCTCCGTCCCCCGCGTGGCTAAAAAAATTCGAACCTACTGTTATCCAGAATCCAATGACTATCAGAAGGTTTTTCATTATAGTGATTGAAAAATATCTAGGTAAAGAATTCAAGGAGATGCGTACCGATTAAAACGCATCTATCGCACACTGCTAGGTTTCACTCTTGCCGTCTCAAGGACAAACTGACGTAATTCGCTCCTTTCGGGAGCTCAGAAGATTGCTTCCGTACGCATGCGCGTGGAGATAGCGGACTGGTTTCAATGGTGAATTATACAGGCCGACAGACAATCAACCTAAAGCCCTGAATACGTCTCTTAAGTAGCGACACTCTTTTCCCCATCGCCTTCGTGCCGCTTTCGATTTTGATTGGAAGTTGCCAGTCACATGGGTAAACAGCCGCCATCTTGGGTCTTCGCTTGAATGTGTGTATCACGCTTTTAACATTATACTTGGAATAGTTAAAACAATTGAAGTCATTATTTTTAAGCTCTTCTATGGAGCATTTTAAACAGTTTCCTCAGTGCTGTAATTTGATGGTTAAACTTGTTAATATTTTTGTCACTCACAGAATGCACTTTTTAATTAAAAAGAAAAATCGAGCTTTAGAGCTAAGGAAGGTAAAAAAAAATGTTCTAGAAAGAGCATTGGCATGAGAATTGCCGCTAAAGAGATAAAATAAATTATTTTATATAAAGCCATGAATTCAAGTCCTACTATTAAAAAAATTAAATGTGAGCATATATAATTGAGTATTCTAATAAATACATAATTCTGCACTGTGGTTTAAGGAGTAAAATCTCTAAATAACAGTAAGATCCTTTATTTAAATTATGATATAGATAATTGAAAAGTAAGTATTAAAACAAGCAGAAAATCCTATTGTAAGTAATTATTTTCTACTGATTTATGAATTATTCATATATATCTGTAATTATATATATTTTTAATTATATGTAAAAAGAATTTGCATGTATTAATTAATTTGCATGTATTAATTAATTTGGATCTCTAAATTGAACAGTTTAAGTTAACATATATGTTTGTTTTAAACACTATACTTAAATAAATTTAAATTTAAAAAATTTGATTAAAATTTTAAAAAAATCCGATTTTTTTTTATTTTTTTAAAAATCATGATTTTTATCAACCCTGGTTTGGAGTAATTTACAACTTAGAAAGTCTTAGCAAAAAAAAATTGAATAAAATTATTCTTCAAAATGATCGCGAATTATTTCAAAACACGCATTTCGTATAGTATGTGTTTTAATATAAAAATAAATTATTATTTAAGGTAAAATGATTTTTTTATATGTATATCATTAGGTATTTAAGTTATATTTGGGAATCTGTAGACATTTGTTAATAAAAATCCACTTTCAACGAACGAAACTCCGTATTTCTCAATAGCAGACTTTGGGAGAGAGTGGCTGTTACCCCCAAAATGGCGGACGATTGAACGTGTCGCTACTTAAGAGACGTATTGAGGGCTTTAAGTCAACCCTTTGACGGATTTGGCCCAAAATTTTATACGGACTTACAATCATGACGATAAAACTGTTTACCAAATTTTATCCATCTAGCTATTCAAGTTTTTGAGTTATAGTGTTCGCATGACTTCGGACATACAGACAGACAGACTTGCCGTTGACGGATTTTGTCCAAAATTTGAAAGAAACCTTCAAATGTTTAAAGACCACATACCAAATTTCATTCCCGTAGCTCGAATAGTTTTCGAGTTATCGTGTTCACAGACAGACATAATTCCCAAATTGTGTTTTTCGGACTCTGGGAGGTCTAAAGCGTGGAGATCCGTCAAAATCTCGAGTTCGAATTTTTTGACGATTACAATACTTTCTCTTTGTAGACTTCGTATACGAGAAAGTAAAAATCTTATGCAGATTGCCAGAGTGCTTAAGAAATTAAAAAAACACGAGAAACAGAACTGATGAATCAATTGACGCTAACTTTCGTTTTGTCCGAGTAAAAATAATGCAAAATCCACTGACAGAAAAACATAATTAAAAAAATTATGAATTGATAAATGCAAATCTTGAAGTAAAAGGAGCCTCTAGGTGAACGGTTAAGGGAAAAATATAAATATTCATTTTCAAAATTAAGTACGAAGAAGAAAGAGACCTTTTCACAAAAACTGAACGAAAACTAATACAAATAATTCTGTGCGCATGAATTAAATAAAAAGTAAGAAAGCGAAGGACATATCATAATTCAATCCGATGAATCAACATAAAATAAACAAAGAAAGGAATCTAAAATAAAAATAAGTGCCAAAAGCTTATATTAGAAAAATAAAATAATTCTGGTATTGCTATTAAATCATCTCGGTATCCCCGACTTTATGATAATTTGTAGACAGGCAGCCTCGTCTGAATCTTTGGCACGTAGCCAAACCACGTGAGCGTTACAGAAAGAGTGGTGACGTCGGAGCGTTACCGGATCAGTGAGAGACAGATCTGGGCTATTATATTAGTAATGCTGTATTGCTCAAACCTTTGAATATCGTATTCTAATTTGGGATCTATACTACAAAAACAAGTAATATATATAAAAAAATTTTTAAGTCAATTCCTACTTAGGTTAACAAAGAAAAATTTTTAAAAAATTTGAAAAACTGTATTAACATCAAGTGTCATCCACTACAAGTTTTAAAAAATGTATTTGAACTTGAGTGTATGAATAAAAAGTATTTTATTAACGATTGAAAATTTGAACAAGATATATAAATAAATATATATAGGGAGAGTGTGAACTATAGTAGGAATTGAATAAATGCAAAATTTTAGGGCAAGAGCAAACTAAATTTATGCGATATTTATTTTGCAAAAGCAATCATTTTTGTTCTCGAGACATTCCTTCATCTTATCTAAATAATACAGGGCGTTTACAAAAGAATATCTCAACTTTGAAGAGCTACAATCACAAAACTAAAGAAGTTACAACCGTTTGGAGAAATTAACCGTTTGCAGTTTATGAAATTACAAATGTTCAATGTGATCACCACCAGAAACACAAAGGATATTCAGTCGATAAAAGAACCTATCCCGCACTTTTTGTAGCATGCTGGCCATTTATTTTTTTCCATTTCAAAACGGGACATCTAATTTTTAGGTAATAGTATAGAAGTTTTTTGTAGAAGACGTTGTGGCAGTACGGGGATAGAACTGGGGACCTTTGAGTTCCGAGCCGAAGATCCTAACCACTAGACAAAAGGAATTCCCAATGTCCGGAGGCGGATATTGGAGTAAGATGGTGGCAGTATGGTGCACTACAACGTAAATAATAGAAAAGTATTTTCAATAAGAGTAAGAAAACACTTATTTCTTCAGAGTTTTTATTTATCAACTAGAAAATTTGTGCCCGTCTAAGACGGGCTTTTATCTTGCCAATAATAACTCAGATTTGATTGTTAAAGATTTACTAACCATGAAGATTGCTAGATTGCTTAAGATATAAAAAAAGCATGAAAAACAGAAATGATGAATGAACTGACACTGACTTTTGTTTTGTTACTAACTTTATTTGTAACAATTACTTTCGTTTTGGCAGAGTAAAAATAATGCAAAATCCACTAACAGAAAAAAAAATGATGAATGCAAATCTTTAAGTGAAACTTTCAGTGTAAAGACAGTTAAGGAAAAAAATATTAAATATAAAATACATAAATATATTAAATTCCAAAATTAAGTGCGAAAAAGGAAGGACCCTTTTAACAAAAACTAAAGTATTCTAAATAGTTCTGCAAAGTAAAAGTAAGTTCTAAAGTATTGTAAATAAGTAAGAAGAAAATAAACGACGGATACATCATTATTCAACAAAAAGGTAATAAGAAAAATAAATTAACCGAGTTCTGTGTGTATGAATTAATATAAAAAAAAGAAAGGAAACTGCTAAAATCGGCTAAAAATAGCAATAATGTCTGTTGAATACTTTGAAGATCTTATAATTTAGCAAAAAGCAACCCTCAGAGAAGAAAAACAAACACATAATTAAAAAAAATGCCAAAAGATTACCTTCGGAAAATAAATTAATTCTGGTAATGCTATTAAATCACACAATCAAAACAGTATCCCTGTGTGTATGCTAATTTGTAGACCCAACTGTCTTGTCTGAATCTCTGGCACGTAGCCAAACCATAAACCATCCCCACATTCCTGAGCGTTACAGAAAGATTTGGCCAAATCTAATATAGATGAAAAGAATGTAAATGCACACTTTAAAATGAAGCTAATGAAATGTAATATTTGAAACTACCGTTGAACCTCAATTTTTCGCTCCTTTTTATGGGTTGTCTAGTGACGCAGCGAGGGTAACTAGCGCTGGGATCATAATCTGATTTTTTCGCCCCGAGTCGTAATGAGTGGCTTAACTAGCCGGGGACAACTGTACCCACTTGCCTGCCGATCGCTACACATCTGGTTAACTCTCATTCTGAGAACGGGACATTTCGGCATCCCTATGCTGTGCTTGGGGTCAACGGGGCAGGCTACCTGAAAACGGGACATTTCGGCATCCCGATGCTGTGCTTGGGGACAACGGGGCAGGCTACCTAAAAACGGGATGGGCGAGTTCAAAACGGGACGTATGCTGACATTAATGTAGCATGGGTGCCTAGCTCCCATGTGTGATGAAGTATGATGAAACACGCAGGTTTGGTATTTTAGAGATTTAAAGAACATTTAGGAGGACGGACACTTGGACGGCACAGAACATAATAGTACGAAGATAAAAGAAAAGGTGTAATTAAGAGAGAGGGCTTGTATTGTACATCAAACTGCCCTGTACATCAAGTTGAGTTAAATCATTGTAGACAGTTTGTGAGCGGCATGCTCCATCGTGCGCAATCGCACCAAGTCTGTTCTAAGTATGAGAGTCATGAGACGTGACGTCAGCTGGTAGAGCGTTCAGTTTAGAAAGTGGCAAAGCGCCTCCTGGCGGTGCATGGCGGGATATCACGTTAAGCGTGCTCGGTGTTACAGTGTGAATGGCTGCTGTTATTTGCATTTTCAGTTCATCAACGCTCGTCGGTAATGGCAGAAAGAATACTTTATCTCGCCCGATAAATAGGGTTGTCATAATTGCCAAGCATTGATACGGGACGTTTCAGTACTAAATAGACAAAACATGAAAAAAGTGGGCAGGTAAGGGCGTATTTTACTCTGATAAAAAATCAATAAAGTTTAAGCAATCTAATAAAATGAACACGTAGAATAATAAAAAAGATGCCAGGCTAATCCTTTTCAGCTCAGGCATATTTTAAAGGTGATTTTACTTTGTTAATTATATCATTTTCTTCTTTCATAAAATTGTAAAATTCGGCGCAAGTCATTTCAAAATTATAATGACAGTCAAAATTGCTTCAACTGCCTCCACTGACACCTTGTTTCTTTCGTCCGGCCATTGAGTTGACATTAGGGAAAATATTCTCTCCACATTTGGGGCCGTTCAAATATTACGTAAGCATGTTTTTGGTATTTTTTGACCCCCCTCCCCCCTTGTCAGCAAAAATAAGCAAATCGTAAACCCTCTCCCCCCTTGGGTGCTTACGTAATATTTGAACGACCCCTTTGCATTGTCGGCTGGAACGGCAAATACATATTCGCATAGCTTTATTAGACGTGACTTATAATCAATGTACTTTGAACTATTAGCAAAAAACTTCAGTTATTTCTCTTCCATACTCAATTTCATAGTTGCTTCGCAATTTTGCTAGGTATTATTTTTCTCTAAATAATCTTTTAGGTACACAAACTGATTGAATATAATCTCGGTGTTGCCAATATCGATGTTTCTTACTTGTAAATATGCAACAGTACGTTCTATTTCTTCCCATTGAGGAACTTGGTTGAGATCATCCGAAAACGGGACTCAGTAGGGAAATATGGTGACAGTCCCGTATATACGGCATGCATGACAACCCTACGGATAAAGAACATATGAACTTCTCATTCACTATTATTAGTAGAATGGCGCTCTTACTTGTTTTGTTGAGGAGCCCTGCAAATTTGGTGAATTCTTTTGTAAATACCCGATACTTCTGAAATTCCTAGTTTGAAATCCCGGTGAGAACTTTTATGTGTGCTATTTTTTAATATAAAATCATCAACCATATGACTGATAGCGGTGATATACTTAATTATATTCAGTTTGCAGCGAAAACTAGAACCTCTAGGAGCAACCGCTTATACAAAAAATAAATTTTTCAAATTTAATTATATACTAGCCTCTCTCGCCGAGCACCCACTTTGCTGAGCACTGCCCCGGCCACCTCGCTGCTTCGAGGCCCCTTTTTTCAGTTTTAAATACTGCATGAAGATCAGTGGAACAGACCATAAAATTATAGTAGATTTCATATTCTTTGTAGACAACAGATTCCTTTAAAATTGTAAGATCTTTCAATAAACTTCATCTAGTTGTAATGTTTTGTATTACTTTTTCACGAATTTCGGCATGAAAGTCTTCTGATCCATAAATACAGAATGATATCGCCCTAAATAAACAGTTTCCATCACCTACAATAAGTATTTTACAATATGATGTATATATTTTTGACACGCCTGTTGGGATCTATATATTTAAAATAATATGGTAAAACTTTCCGACAGTTCGCCAGCCCCAACCATCCGGCGTATTTCGATAATTTGTTTTCGTATGGAAGCTTATGATGTCTAGATTTGCAATGAAGGGTCGCTTGCCACATACCACCTTCCATTTTCGAAAGAAATAAAAAAAACACTTCTCCTCTGTACATTGCCTATGGGGGAAAACCTTGTAGAAATCCCCCAACCACCAGACCGATTTCGACAATTTTTAATTCATATGAAAGCTTATGACGTCTAGATGTGTCATCAAGGATCGCATGTCCCCCCCACCCCATTTTCGAAATGAAATCGAAAAAACATATAGATAGATAATGTATGGTGGAGAAACGTTTTTCTCTCGATTTCGTTCGAAAATGGGGGGTGGTGTGGGCAGGCGACTCTTGATGACATATCTAGAACGTCGTGAGCTTCCATATGGAAAAAAATTGCCGAAATCGGTCGAGTGGTTGAGGTTGGCGGAATCGGTGAAGGTAATAATTAATAATTAATTAACAAGTAAAGACACTTCATGATGGTTTGAGATAAGAAGTTTGAACATTTAGGTTTTTATTTCATCGAAAAATTTGGCGAGGCGACAGCCTTAAAAATCGCATTTAAAAATTGATGAATTTGGTGGTAAGTATATTCCCACGGCTTTATAAAGGGATAAATATATAAATAAAAAATAACTTTTTTGCTAACTTAGATATTAACTCTTGCTTTCATTATATAAGAAAAAAATTGTCATTCCCCCTCCCCCTGCGTGGATAAAAAAAATCGAACTTACTGTAACCCAAAATGCAACGAATATCAGAAGGTTTTCATTGTAAATTATAGTGATTGTAAAATATTTAGGTGAAGAATCATATTCAAAGAGATGCCTATGTATTAAAACTTAACAATATTTCAGCTTTTCACTCTAGCAAGCTCCGCTAATGCGAGAGCACGAGCGAGCGAAAACAAGACAGGAGATAAATCGAATCTATCACAAACTCCGCCTCAAGGACAAAGTGACGTAATCCTCCCGCTTGCTACCAGTACGCATGCGCATGGAGATAAGTTTTGAAACGAATGTTTAACAAGTATGCGATTATACAGACCGACAGACAGTCAACCCGTTGACGGATTTGGACCAAAATTTTATGCGGACCTACATTCATGATGATGAAACTGTGTACCAAATTTTATCCATCTAGCTATTCAAGTTTTTGAGTTATAGTGTTCGCATGACAAAGGACAGACAGACAGACTTCCCGTAGACGGATTTTGTCCAAAATTGGACAGAAACCTACAAATTATGTGTCATGTTCACATACCAAATTTCATCCCTGTATCTCTAATAGTTTTCGAGTTATCGTGTTCACAGACAGACATAATTCCCAAATTGTGTTTTTCGGACTCAGGGAGGTCTAAAACGTAGAGATTCGTCAAAATCTCGAGTTCGAATTTTTTGACGACTACAATACTTTCTCTTTGTATACTTCGTATACGAGAAAGTAAAAAAAGGCACGAAAACCGTTGCTATACCGGAAAAGAAAATATGAGCATTTCATTTTGTCGGTCGGAAGTTGTTTGATCTCTCTTTGCGGCTGGGGAGAATGATCGCTATTTAGTTGATGCAATGTTAGTGGGTAAAACCGGATACATATGTATGGGAAATTAGGAAAACTCGATTTTCAGTGGAAAAGTTGCAATAGTTTTTATTTTATACGACAATTTAAGAATATTAGTTACAAAATTCCCATGTAAAAGAGTGCCTTCTTCCTCCGAGCCATTGCAGCTTTCGTGGGCACAGCTAAGACAACTTTTACATTGGATTAACCATTCTTCTTTATTTAAATTTTTAAAAAATCATCATTAAAATATAAACAATCAACCTCTGATGTGTTCTTATCGTCTTCATCGGAGGAATCATCAATACTGACTGCCACGGTCTTACGCCACTTGGAGTACCCGGTTTAACCCCGAGTGCAGAGGTTATTGGAAACGAAATAGAAACGCGCAATTATTGGACTAAATCCTTATTGTTTGATAGGGTATAAATCCTTAGTAAAGGCATAATAAGCTGGACTAAAATTCGTTTTTAAAAGTGTAATGATTTTTAAGGAAGGACAGTTTAAAATCAAACGAACATTGGAGATTTGATGTCTTAAAACAAATAAACCTTCACAGAATCAGTGCACTCAACAGCTGCAACACGCCACTATAACTGTTCCTTCTTCTTGACTAGGAGAGTGTAATTCAGCATTTATCTACTAGAAAGAACAAGTAGTATTGCCAAAATCAAGGTAACCCGATTTTACCCCAGGCTCCCCAGCATTTTTTAGATGATTTTCAAAATTTTCTTTATTTGAAACAACGAATTAGGACTTTTTAAATGCGCATTTTGTGCTCCCGAGCTTGAAACGCCGTTTGAGCGGCCAATTTTCCTCGGAACGCTGTAGAGACGTTTCACGTTAATTATTTGCTTTAGTGTCTCCATTCCAGGCAGCTTACCAACTTTAATCTAAACCAGTGGTAGCGAACTTATAACCCACGGGTCAGCCACTGACAACCAAGAACTCCCGAAAAGTGCACATATTACTCATTGCCTATCACATCCTTCCGTAGTAAAATCATCTAAAAGTGCTAATCTTTAAGGTGACCAACCGTCCACCTTTTGTAAGTTCTGACCTCCCTTAAAAACAGTCCTCTTTTTTTGATATTTTAAGACTAATCCGTAAATCTCCGTATTCCATCGAGGATAATCGGTTTATTTCAACTGCTAAGGATTTTTGGACGAGTGAGAAAACGAGATTGAATGTTGATACTCTAGTCGCAGCACTCACTGTGAAATTTAATAGGAATCATATTTCTTGTGCAGAAAATTCCAATAAATTCTTCAAAGATCATACATTGACAAAAAATATTCATTCAACGGAAAAATACTCATTTAAATAATAATAATTAATTGGCATGCACACCATCACACAACAACCATAATAACAATATAAAATGTTACAAATGTTTTTATTATGCATTTCTCATATTATGGTGTATGCTGCATTACTGTTGGAAATGAATCAAATGTTTATTTTATTTTTGGAATTTTTTCTTCAATTTATTTATGGCATCCCTTTCATTGTAAAAAAATTGGTCACCTTATAATCTAGGTTGTTTGAAACGAACAGTATCACATTTTCCCATGTCAACCCTGAATTTCCTAAACTTTTGATCTATTTTCATTGCAGGCAGTCCCACTCCGAAAAAGTGTCGAGTCGGCGAGTTTAGGTGTCTGGAAGATGGAAAGTGCATTCCCGAGAGATGGCGCTGTGATGGCGAGGGAGACTGCACAGACGGTTCGGACGAACGCGAGTGCGGTAAGTTGGGTCGAGACGTCGGATTTGGGACGCCTGTACATTTTACTAATATTTAGTGATGGAGAAGTAATTTTAATGAAAAAAAGTGCATTTACAAGTAATAAGCTAGTTTATTTATCGCCAAAACATGAAACAAATATTTATGAGATACATACTGTAGTAGGAAAAAAAATGACATAATAAACATGTCATCGGTACAATCAAGGGAACCGGCTGCCCAAATTGGATCGCCAGTGAGTCAATTGGAACACCAATGATAATCTTTACGATAAATTGAAGCAAAAATAATTTTTATTCTCAAATTTGCACCAGCACACAATCCATGAACCCGAGTCTGATATTCTATGCAATGTATTACTTCCTCTTCTGCCTGTGTTTCATCTTAAATGATACAAAACTACATACATATGATATATTCATACTAAATGATAAAAATAAGATTTGTGCTTTTTGATCCTACATTTGACAGATCTAAGCTCCTTTAATTGGTTTTTTTGAGCCTTGACTTGTTACACTTCCAATTTATTACGACAACTAGTGATGGTAAACTGCTTTCTGAGCTATTTCCTGTAGTTCGAGATAAAAATTCTATTGATATAAAAAGTACAATTTAGACAACTTTTGGTGGTCGATTCTAGGTCACTTTGGACAACAACAAAAATTTTCCGTATACCTTAATTTTAAACTATTTAAATAAAATTATTACAGTAAACTGTTACCGGACAAATTTCCTATCCATGTTCAGAAGTAGAAAATGCGTATTTAAACAAGTCATAATTCGTTGTTTCTGATGAAGATAATGTTAAAAATCATCCACTGTAAAACGTACATCGAAAATTTACAAATTCTTTTAAATAAAAATGCAATTTACCGTTTGCTTGAATTTTCAGCTTGTATATAGGTATTTCAATTTTGTTTTCTCCTGTTAGAAAAATAGTCAACTACTCGTTTTGTCACTAGTTATTGATTGATAGGAATTAATATCATATATTTCTCCTAAAATAAGTTGAGCTGAAATTTTCATTTGCTGATGGTCGCAACCTATATCAACAGCTTTCTTTTTGTCAGAATCAGCAGCAGCAAATTAAAAGCACGAATGAGTTCTTGAATATCAGATCTCGGTGGAGGCCGAAGTTCACTTTCCTCTTCACGTTGGGAATGGAGTGAATAATTTCGATCTTATCTCCGGTGTTGCTTTTGAGTGTATGAATTATTTAATACTTTCTTCCCTCCCTTTTTCTCTTCAGAAAAGGCCCAAGTTCAGAGAGAAAAAGGGAATTTATTTGACAGAAGTTCAAACGGCGGTTACACTGGCCGGTCAGAGGAATGATATATGAAATTTCACCAATTTCGTCGAAGGGATAGCGGCATGTTTAACGATTTCCACAGTTATGAAATTAAAATATTCTTTATTACAGGATCATCATTTCATTTTCAAAGCCGATTAGGTTATCATTGCATCTTAGCTGGTATTTAAATTGTCCCGATCCATGACTATTTTTAGGATAGTGCGCGCAAACGCAGCGCGTGTTTACAGAAATATCACATTTTACAAAGGAGCAAAATAGAGAGTGGCAACATCGCGGCCAGTTTAAGTAGTTGCAAAAACGGAAGTTCCCGGAGAATCTCGTGACTCTGGAAGTAAAGGCAGAAGTGCTGTTCTCTAAGATTAAATTAGAAGTAATTGAAAATGAAGTGGCGTTTAAAAATATTAATTTAAAGAAGATTATCAAGTTAACCATATAAGCACAAAACGTTCAACAATATTGCTGTGATATCTTCAAGATATTGTGAGGCCTTCAGAATATCGAACAACATTGTGGAGATATCGTACGAAATCTTGTGTTAATAGGGAAATCATTACACACATATATATGCGTACATCTGCGTGAGGATCGTCCGAGCGCGAGTACTATAAGTAATGTGTTTCTTTTTAAAATCAACCCACTTGTTAATCATTGTCTGATACGGAAACCCTCCGTGGATTTGCGCATGTGATAGGCGTAGTTCATTTCAACAAAATAGGTGTGTAGTGAAAAAGGAGGTAGGATATGTTTACATTTTACGTAGCAGAATATAAGAAACATTTTATTTTCATTTATTTATTTTCTATAAAGAATAGCTTAAAAAAGAATAACTAACAAAAAATACTCCTAATGGGATGAAGGTCACGACCTAACAAAGAACTAAAGATAAGCTCACATCTTGCTTATTGCCTTCCTTACCCACTTCAGAGGTAAAATCGTCCAAAAGTGCTAATCTCGGCTTTTTGAAACGAACAGTGTCTCAATTCTCCATATTGATCCTCAATTTTTAAAACTTTAACAAGTATCGTTTATCTTTCTCCGTTGCAGGTCTTCCAAAAAAGTGTGGAGACGGCGAGTTTAGGTGTCTGGAAAATGGAATGTGCATTCCCGAGAGATGGCGCTGCGATGGCGATGGAGACTGCACAGACGGTTCGGACGAACGCGAGTGCGGTAAGTAGGGTAGAGACGTCGGAATTGGGATGCCTGTACATTTTACTAATATTTAGTGATGTAGAAGTAATTTTAAAGAAAAACAAGTACATTTACATGTTATAAGCTAGTTTATTTATCGCCAAAATATGAATAAATATTTATGAGATACATATTGTAGTAGGAAAAAAATAGCATAATAAACATGTCATCGGAACAATAAAGGGAACCGGCTTCCCAGATTGGATCACCAATAAGCCAATTGAACACCGATGCTAAACTATAAGATGAATTGAAGCAAAAATATTTTTTATTCAAAACTTTGCACCAGCACACAATGCATGAACCCGAGTCTGACATTCTACGCACTGTAACACTTCCTATTCTGCCTGTGTTTCATCTCAAATAATACGAAATTACATAACTTTAGTTTTTGTGTTTTTTCATCCAACATCTGACAGATTTAGTGTCTTTTACTGTTTTTTTTTAGTGCTTAGACTTGTTCCACTTCCAATTTATTATGACAACTAGTTTTGATAAACAGCTTTCTGAGCTGTTTCCTGTAGTTCAAGATAATAATCGCATTAATTGAAATAGTCCAGTTCCCAATTGTTTGTTGGAAAACAACGAAAAAATTCCCCATAACTTACTCAATTTAAATAAAATAATTACCGTAAACTGTTGCCGGACAAATTTCCTATCCATGTTTAGTAGTACAAAATGCTTATTGCAATAAGTCCTAATTTCTTATTTTTGATGAATATAATTTCAAGAATAATTCAATGTGAAAGGAACTTCGAAAATTTCCAAATTCTTTTTAAAAAAATGCAATTTACAGTTTGCGTGAATCTTTCAGCTTGTACATTAGTAACTTTTCGGTTTTGTTTTGCTCTGTCAATTAGAAAAACTGACCCTAAGATTTCGTCAGTAGTTATTGAGGAATAGGAAATAATAATATATATTTCTCCTAAAATTAGTTGAGCTGAAATTTTCTATCGCTTATGGTCGCAATCTATATCAGCAACATATATCTATATTTTTTTTTTGTCAGAATCAGCAGCAGCAACTGAGAGGCACAAATGACTTCTAGCAGATCGAATCTCTGACGCAGCCGAAGTTCAATTTTCTCTTCACGTTGGGAAAGGAGCGACTAATTTCGATCTGATCACCGGTGTTGCTTTTGAGTGTATGAATTATTTAATACTTTCTTCCCTCCCTTTTCTCTTCAGAAAAGGCCCAAGTTCAGAGAGAAGAAGGGAATGTATTTCACTCATGTCCAACCGTTGGCCACACTGGTCGGTCAGAGGAATGATATATGAAATTTCACCAATTTCATCGAAGAGATAGCGGCATGTTTAATGATTTCCACAGTTATGAAATTAAAATATTCTTTATTACAGGATCATCATTTCATTTGCAAAGCCGGTTAGGTTATCATTGCATCTTAGATAGTATTTAAATTGTCCCAATCCATGACTATTTTTAGGACAGTGCTCGCAAAAGCATCGCGTGCTAACAGGAAGATCAGATTGCACAAAGGAGCAAAAGAAAGAGTGACAACATCGCGGACAGTTTAAGGAGTTTCAAAAACGGAAGTCCCCGAAGAATCTTGTGACCCTGCAAGCTTGCTGCAAACTAAAATTGCTATCTGTTAAGGGAACCCGATTTTACCCCACACTCCCCAACTTTTTTTAGATGATTTTCAAAATTTTCTTTATCTGAAACAACGAATTAGGACTTTTTAAATGCGCATTTTGTGCTCCCGAGCTTGAAACGCCGTTTGAGCGGCCAATTTTCCTCGGAACGCTGTAGAGACGTTTCACGTTAATTATTTGCTTTAGTGTCTCCATTCCAGGCAGCTTACCAACTTTAATCTAGACCAGTGGTAGCCAACCTATAACCCACGGGTCAGCCACTGATCACCATGAACTCCCGAAAAGCGTACATATTACTCATTCCTATCACATCCTTCCGTAGTAAAATCATCTAAAAGTGCTAATCTTTAAGGTGACCAACCGTCCACCTTTTGTTAGTTCTGTCCTCCCTTCAAAAGAGTCCTCCTTTTTCGATATTTTAAGACTAATCCGTAAATCTCCGTATTCCATCGATGATAGTCGAGTTTTTTCAATTGCTAAGGATTTTTGGACAAGTGAGGAAACGAGATTGAATGTTCATACTCTAGTCGCAGCACTCACTGTAAAATTTAATAGAAAGCATATTTCTTGTTCAGATAATTCCAATAAATTCTTCAAATCATACACTGACAAAAAATATTTATTCAATGGAAAAGCACTCATTTAAATAATAATAATTAATTGGCATGCACACCATCACACAACAACCATAATAACAATATAAAATGTTACAAATGTTTTTATTATGCATTTCTCATATTATGGTGTATGCTACATTACTGTTGGAAATGAATCAAATGTTTATTTTATTTTCGGAATTTTTTCTTCAATTTAATTATGGCATCCCTTTCATTGTAAAAAAGTTGGTCACCTTATAATCTAGGTTGTTTGAAACGAACACATTTTCCCATGTCAACCCTGAATTTCCTAAACTTTTAATCTATTTTCATTGCAGGCAGTCCCACTCCGAAAAAGTGTCGAGTCGGAGAATTTAGGTGTCTGGAAGATGGAAAGTGCATTCCCGAGAGATGGCGCTGTGATGGCGAGGGAGACTGCACAGACGGTTCGGACGAACGCGAGTGCGGTAAGTAGGGTCGAGACGTAGGGTGGGACAGAATATTTAGTGATGGAGAAGTAATTTTAATGAAAAACAAGTACATTTACAAGTCATAAGCAATTTTATTTATCGCCAAAACATGAAATAAATATTTATGAGATACATATTGCAGTAAGAAAAAAAATAGCGTTATAAACATGCCATCGGAACAATAAAGGGAACCGGCTGCCCAGATTGGATCACCAATAAGCCAATTGGAACACCAATGATAAACTTTAAGATGAATTGAAGCAAAAATATTTTTCATTCTCAAATTTGGTACCAGCGCACAATGCATGATCCCGAGTCTGACATACTATGAACTGTAACACTTCCTATTATGCCTGTGTTTCATCTCAAATAATTCGAAATTGCATAACTTTAGTTTTTTTTTTCATCCAACATTTGACAGATTTAGTGTCTTTTATCATTTTCTTTTCTGCTTAGACTTGTTCCACTTCCAATTTATTAGGACAACTAGTGGTGATGAACAGCTTTCTGAGCTGTTTCTTGTAGTTCAAGATAATAATCGCTTTAATTGAAATAGTCCAGTTTACCCAACTGTTTGGAATTCAATCTAGGTAACTTCGGAAAACAACGAAAAAATTCCTCGTAACTTACTCTATTTAAATAAAATGATTACCGTAAACTTCTGCCGGACAAATTTCCTATCCATGTTTAGTAGTTCAAAATGTGTATTTCAACAAGTCCTAATTTGTTATTTTTGATGAAGATAATTTCATAAATCATCCAATGTGAAACGAACTTCGAAAATTTACAAATTCTTTTAACTAAAAATGCAATTTACAGTTTGCTTGAATTTTCAGATTGTACGTAGGTAACATTTAAATTTTGTTTTCTTCTGTTAGAGAAATAGACCCCTACTCGTTTCGTCACTAGTTATTGATTGATAGGAAATAATATACATTTCTCATAAAATAAGTTGGGCTGAAATTTTCATTTGCTGATGGTCGCAACCTATATCAGCAGCTTTTTTTTTTGTCAGAGTCAGCAGCAGCAACTGAAAGGCACAAATGAATTCTTGAAGATCGAATCTCGGTGGAGGCCGAAGTTCAATTTTCTCTTCACGTTGGGAAAAGAGTGATTAATTTCGATCTGATCTCCGGTGTTGCTTTTGAGTGTATGAATTATTTTGTACTTTCTTCCCTCCCTATTCTCTTCAGAAACGGCCCAAGTTCAGAGAGAAGAAAGAAATGTATTTCACTGAAGTTCAACCGGCCGGCCAAACTGGCCGCTCAGAGGAATGATATATGAAATTTCACCAATTTTTGTCTAAGAGATAGTGGCATATTTAATGATTTTGACAGTTATGAAATTAAAATTTTCTTTATTACAGGATCGTCATTTCAATTTGAAAGCCGATCGGTTTACCTTTACATCTCAGATGATATTTAAATTGTCCCAATCCATGACTATTTTTAGGTTTACACGAGTGCGCGCAAACGCAGCTCGTGTTAATAGGAAGATCACATTGTACAAAGGAGCAAAAGAGAGAGTGACAACATCGAGTGGAGCTTAAGTAGTTGCAGAAACGGAAGTCCTCGGAGAATCATGTGAATCTGGAAGTAAAAGCAGAAGTTCGGTTCTCTAAGATTAAAGTAGAAATAATTGAAAATGAAGTGGCGTTAAAAATGATTAATTTAAAGAAAAAGTAAGAATTAAACAAGATTATTATTATTATTTAAATGATTACACACATATACATGTGTACAGCTGTGTGAGGCCAAGGGCGGTTACGGCAAATATTATATTCCTTCTTAAAAATCAAAACCACCTTCTGATCATTGTCTGATACGGAAACCCTCTCTTTGCATTTGCGCATGCGCCAGGCGTAGTTTATTCTACCAAAATAGGTGTGTAGTTAAAAAGCAAGTGGTAAATGTTTACATTTTACCTAGCAGAATATAATAAACATTTTATTTTCATTTATTTTTTTTTCTATAAAGACTATCTTGAAAAGACTAACTAACAAAAAATATTCCTAATGGGATGAAGGTCACGACCTAACAAAGAACTAAAGATAAGCTCACATCTTGATTATTGGCTTCCTTACCCACTTCCGTGGTAAAATCGTCCAAAAGAACTAATCTAGGGTTTTTAAAACGATCAGTGTCTCAATTCTCCATATTAAACCTCAATTTTTAAAACTTTACAAGTATCGTTAATCTTTCTCCATTGCAGGTCTTCCAAAAAAGTGTCGAGTCGGCGAGTTTAGGTGTCTGGAAGATGGAATGTGCATTCCCGAGAGATGGCGCTGCGATGGCGATGGAGACTGCACAGACGGTTCGGACGAACGCGAGTGCGGTAAGTAGGGTAGAGACGTCGGATTTGGGACGCTTGTACATTTTACTAATATTTAGTGATGGTGAAGTAATTTTAATGAAAAACAAGTACATTTACAAGTCATAAGCAATTTTATTTATCGCCAAAACATGAAATAAATATTTATGAGATACATGTTGCAGTGAGAAAAAAATAGCGTTATAAACATGTCATCGGAACAATAAAGGGAACCGGCTGCCCAGATTGGATCACCAATAAGCCAATTGGAACACCAATGATAAACTTTAAGATGAATTGAAGCAAAAATATTTTTTATTCAAAACTTTGCACCAGCACACAATGCATGAACCCGAGTCATATGCACTGTAACACTTCCTATTCTGCCTGTGTTTCATCTCAAATAATACGAAATTATATAACTTTAGTTTTTGTGTTTTTTCATCCAACTTTCGACAGATTTAGTGTCTTTTATTGTTTTTTTGTGATTAGAATTGTTCCACTTCCAATTTATTAGGAGTACTAGTGGTGATAAACAACTTTCTGAGCTGTTTCCTGTAGTTCAAGATATTAATCGCATTAATTGAAATAGTCCAGTTTACCCAACTGTTTGGAGTTCAATCTAGGTAACTTTGGAAAACAACGAAAAATTTCCTCATAACTTACTCTATTTAAATAAAATGATTACCGTAAACTGTTGCCGGACAAATTTCCTATCCATGTTTAGTAGTACAAAATACGTATTGCAACAAGTCCTAATTTGTTTTTTTTATGAGGATAATTTCAATAATCATAGAAATGTGAAACGAACTTCGAAAATTTCCTAATTCTTTTCAATAAAATTGCAATTTACAGTTTGTTTGAATATTCAGCTTGTACGAGGTAACATTTAAATTTTGTTTTCTTCTGTTAGAGAAATAGACCCCTACTCGTTTCGTCACTAGTTATTGATTGATAGGAAATAGTATATATTTCTCATAAAATAAGTTGGGATGAAATTTTCATTTGCTGATGGTCTCAACCTATATCAGCAGCTTTTTTTTTGTCAGAGTCAGCAGCAGCAACTGAAAGGCACAAATGAATTCTTGAAGATCGAATTTCGGTGGAGGCGGAAGTTCAATTTTCTCTTCACGTTGGGAAAGGAGCGACTAATTTCGATCTGATCTCCGGTGTTGCTTTTGAGTGTAAGAATTATTTTGTACTTTCTTCCCTCCCTATTCTCTTCAGAAAAGGCCCAAGTTCAGAGAGAAGAAGGGAATGTATATATTTCACTGAAGTTCAACCGACCGGCCAAACTGGCCGCTCAGAGGAATGATATATGAAATTTCACCAATTTTTGTCGAAGAGATAGTGGCATGTTTAATGATTTTGACAGTTATGAAATTAAAATATTCTTTATTACAGGATCATCATTTCATTCTCAAAGGCGATTAGGTTATCATTACATCTTAGATGGTATTTAAATTGTCCCAATCCATGACTATTTTTAGGATAGTGCGCGCAAACGCAGCTCGTGTTAATAGGAAGATCACATTGTACAAAGGAGCAAAAGAGAGAGTGACATCATCGCGGCGAGCTTAAGTAGTTGGAAAAACGGAAGTCCTCGGAGAATCTTGTAAATCTGGAAGTAAAAGCAGAGGTGTGTTTCTCTGAGATTAAAGTAGAAGGAATTGAAAATGAAGTGGTGTTAAAAATTATTAATTTAAAGAAAAAGTTAGAATTATTATTATTATTTAAATCATTACAGACATATGTATGTGTACAGCTGTGTGAGGCCAAGCGCGATTACGTTAAATATTATATTCCTTCTTAAAAATCAACACCACCTTCTGATCATTGTCTGATACGGAAACCCTCTCCGTGTATTTGCGCATGCGCCAGGCGTAGTTTATTTTACCAAAATAGGTGTGCAGTGAAAGAGCGAGGGGTAGATCTTTACATTTAACCTAGTAGAATATGAGAAATATTTTATTTTCATTTATTTATTTTCTATAAAGACTAGCTTAAAAAAGACTAACTAACAAAAAATACGCCTAATGGGACGAAGGTCTCGACCTAATAAAGATCTCCCGAAAAGCTCACATCTTGCTTATTGCCTTCTTTACCCCCTTCCGTGGTAAAATCGTCCAAAAGTGCTAATCTCAGGTTTTTGAAACGAACAGTGTCTGAATTCTCCATATTAACCCTCAATTTTTGAAACTTTTAAGAAGTATTGTGAATTTTCTTCATTGCAGACCTTCCAAAAAAGTGTCGAGTCGACGAGTTTAGGTGTCTGGAAGATGGAATGTGCATTCCCGAGAGATGGCGCTGCGACGGCCAAGAAGACTGCAAAGACGGTTCTGACGAACGCGAGTGCGGTAAGTAGGGTAGAGACGTCGGATTTGGGAGACCTGTATATTTTACTAATATTTAGTGACGGAGAAGTAATTTTAATGAAAAGGAAGTACATTTAGAAGTCATAAGCAAGTTTATTTATCGCCAAAACATGAAATAAATTTTTTATGACATACATATTGTAGTAGGAAAAAAATTAGCTTATGTCGTATACAAGTTTTAATTATTTTTATTTAGATTTTTACTTAAGAATCCAAAACTTATCTAATAATCAATAAATAAACAATGATTGACTATTATACCTTATACTAAATTAAATGAAGTGCTTTTTGTTATTTTAATCCGCAAAACCCAAATACTACCAAGCCTTACTTTCTAAAAAACCATGTTGGCATGAGACTAAACACAATCAAAGATATGCTTATGAAGCTAATTTTATTATAAGTTTAGAATATTATGAAAAAAATTATTAAATGTAAAAAACCCCGAAATATCATTAATGCCTTATACAGGTACTTTTATAATTTTTTGATTTGAAAAACATTTTGTTACTTCAACAAAATTCCATTAATGCTTTCTGCTTTCAAAACAAAATAAATCAATTTCCATACTCATGCATTTCAGACACATTTCATTGCACATTCATACACATTAAGATAAACACAAACAGAAAACACAAAAGAAAAAATCTTTATTATTTTCAGAATGAATTACATCTCACACATATGTATATTAATTAAACCATCTTCAGTTCCACTGCAACAATAGTCCGTATTAAGAACCTAGCCTTAGGTTAGGTTAGGTTATATTAACGTCCCGTTTTGAAGCAACACGAGGGCTATTTAGGGACGGACCTCGTAATTTTGAACCGCGGTCAGATGACGAGGACGACACCTGAGCTGGCAACCCCCTCTCCAAACTTCCGCGCCTTTTCTCATTCTAAAAGCCAACCTGTTTTTTTACAGTTTCACCCAGCTGCTCGTCCGATAATTAATTTCCAACACTTCCACACAGGTACAGTCAATTAAATATAAACCGATCATCATCGTGTTTTCATCCTCACGGTGTTGGCTGTGGAAAGCCCGAAGGCCTCCCGGAAGAAAAAGCGTTTTTGTTTTCTACATCTTACTCTTTCACCATTTTTTTCTTCGTCATCCATTCGACTCCCCAAAAAACCCTTAGCATCCCCTATCTCACCGCCACGCACCAGAGACACATGATCACCAAAAGGCCCAACCATTGGGTAATTATTTGCCGCCAAAATGTTACGTCACTGGATAGCTTGAGGTTCAACTACCTCCCCTATACGAATTTCCGAGAATTCTCTCAGGGGGACAGGCCGGCTCCGAGTGTCTCGCTCATGCAAACAAAAATGGCGAAAGTTACACTCGCTAAGACTGACATCACATATCCGATTTAAAAACCTCAATAAAATCAAGCACAAGAATATTATCTTTATTATTTTTTTAAACACCTAATAATATTTATTTCAAGATATGTTGTTTCAGTTTTTTTTTATTAATTTGTCTGAATGATTTGATTCCCTACCCTTCCTGTTTCTCCTCCTGTTTTGCTCTTCATCTTCTTTTTCGAACATAGATGGCACAATGGCTCTAGTCTTTCTTTACAAAGAAAAAAGAAGGAATTACTTATTAAGTTAGCGTTGGATTGTAATAAAAATGAAGATATTTTGGGGCGGCGTTCTGTCTTCTAAGCATGGGGCAAGTTTATTTTTATGAAGGTTATTCAGGCAGATGGCTAATATTTTTATTTCAATCTAATTGGCGTTTTTATGTTTGTATTTTGTTTTCCTTTTTCTTTTAAAATAATTCTATTAGATGGTACTGATCTCCTTTGTGTTTTGTTGAGAAATTTCGAAGAGAAGCTATTTTTACTATTAGTAATGCAAGCTTCTTACAGAAACATTTCCCAAATGTTTTGAACCCATTTCGAATTTAGTCCATAGCCCTTGACAAAGTGGACTAGAATGGATTCCTTGCTTGTTTAATTCGATTCTCTCAGAGTATTTTTCTTATCTTTTTGCTTTCTTTGAATGATTTTGATTTCCATTGTTTCAGTTGACGATGCTGTTGTTGGAACAGTTTCAATATGAGATGCAGGTCTAATTTTTGTGCTTCACTCTCAAGATCTGATATAGGTAAAAATGCTCGGTCACTGGAAGTCATATCACCCAATAAACTTGTAGCAGTCGTATTTACAATCTTCGCCAACTGTGAATCGAATGCTACATTAGACATAGGTTCCAACTCGGCCAATGCCTTTTCTGTCTCTTCTGCAGAAACTGTGTCCTCGAGTTCAGGGGGTGTCGGAGGACGAGGAGGGAAACTTCTGTCTTTTCCAAAAGCTTTTTCAACATCAACAGGATCATTTTTCTTTGGTAGATTATTTTTGGAGAAAGGTAACTTTGGTTCAGAAGGGGCGGTAGTTTTAGGAGGTGAAGCCATTTCTTCCATTCTGAGAATCTTTTTGGGAGGAATTTCTGTTTAATGAGACTCAGACTTTTAAGGGGTCCTTTTTGCTGTTTCATTAACAAGGGAACAAGAACTAGATGTCTCTGAGCTGGAAGGAGATAATCTGGCCTTTGCACTGGAGGAAGACTGTGTCTGAATGTAATGTCTGGCACGCATTCGAGCTGAAGAGAGATCTGCTGAAGATTGCCGCTTCTGATTACAGAGGCCGTTTCCAAGCTATCGAATGCTTGAAAGTTTTCAAGACTATAAAACCACAACGAAATTAAGCATATATTATAGTTATTATTATTTCTTTAAACACCTAATAATATTTATTTAGAAGATATGTTGTCAACACAACACTTAAAAAGCATGTCATCTGTACAATCAAGGAAACCGTCTGCTCAGATTGGATCACCAATAAGCCAATTGGAACACCAATAATTAGTTTTAAGCGTAATTGAAGCAAAAATATTTTTTATTCTCAAATTCACGCCAGAACACAATGCATGAACGCAAGTCTGACATTCTATGCAATGCATTACTTCCTCTTCTGCCTCTGTTTCATCTCAAATAATACGAAATTACATAACTTTAGTTTTTGTGTTTTTTAATCCAACATTTGACAGATTTAGTGTCTTTTATAGTTTTTTCAGTTTATTAAATGTTGATGAGAAAAAATTATTTTTCTGTATAAATTATTATATTTATTTTTTTGTTAAAAATTAGAATTTTAGAGCAAGTCGAAAAAATGCTATTTAATTTACAATAAATTTTTAATGCCATTTTTCAAATAAAAGGTTATAATCTAAAATATATTCAAACAATATAAATTATTGTAATACATTATCTAGTACTAGTTATGTTTTATTTATGTTAATGTTTTTTCAGCTTATGTTTAATGCTTTTATAATATTAAGTCTCTAGCACTAGTAGAATTATTTAAAGAAATTGTTCATTAAATTTTAAACCAACTTGCGTGACACAAATTCCCTTAAAAATGCAGTTTAAAAATTATTTTGAAAGGATTATGTTCATTTAAATGCCGCCTTCTAGTTCACACAGAGTCAAAAGCAAATATGTTTTTAAAAGGTAAGTAAACCTAAACATACAATCCAATGAGGCAAAAATAAAAATAATAATAGTTTGTGGATTTTTGTGCGGACACATTATTGAACTTAAATCATTGCATTGTAAATATGAATAATAATAATTCCATTTTCATCAACGTTTATGATCATTTTACTGCTTTTTGAAAAATGATATTTGTAACTTTACAGTAATATAGCACTTCAGAATAATGATAATAATCGTATAATTGTATTTTTCGAAAAAAAGTCGTTTGGGCACAGGCTACTTCCTCGACTTTGTCCGATTTATAAACTTCATTCATTTTCATTGAAAATTATTTCCAAAAGAAAAAAAAAATCGAAAATTGAAACTGAAGGAGCGAAGAGAAACTCTTCCGAAAACCGCGGATGAATTGAGGGAAGGACTTTACAAAAAGCGGTTCACTTAAGGAGCGAAGAGAAAATCTTCCCAAAACCGCGGATGAATTTAGGGAAGCACTTTACAAAAAGCGGTTCACTGAAGGAGCAAAGAGAAACTCTCCCGAAAACCACAGATATATTCAGGGAAGGACATTACAAAACGCGGTTCATTGAAGAGTATTCGAGATTGACCAAGTCAGAGAAATAGTCCATCCGATCGAGTTCCAAATGGCAATAACCTCCTACGATAGTGGTCGGCAAACTCATTAGTCTAAAGAGTCAGAGATCAGCAGCACAACGATTCAGATTTCTTTTAAGAGCCAAATTCTTTTCGAGCACCATGGTTTTAGGAATCGGCTTAAACTAGCTATTAACTTTAAATAAATGATAGCGTTATTTGCAGGTATTGTACCTATGGATAAAACGTTATTTATAGGTACTGTACCTACGAGTAAATTGCTATTTGCAGTACTCTTTCTACGGATAGAACGTTATTTACAGGTACTGTACCTACGAGACGAGTAAATTGTTATTTGCAGATACCGTTTCTACGGATAAAACGTTATTTACAGGTACTGCATTTACGAGTAAATTATTATTTGCAGGTACTCTTTCTACGGATAAAACGTTATTTACAGGTACTGCATTTACGAGTAAATTATTATTTACAGGTACTCTTTCTACGGATAAAACGTTATTTGCACAGGTTCTGTACCTGCGTATTATACGTTATTTGTAAATACTGCAACAGCGGGTAAAACATTTTGATGTATTTTCTAGTCTATTATTTTGCACACTTATGAGTTCCAGATAACAGTACATTATTTTTATATTTTTAGAGCTTAATTATCAGTTAATGCATTAATTTATTTAAACTTGCTTCATGCAAGTGACACCACACTTTAGTGAATAGGAGAAATAAATTATTACATTTTTTTTCTTTCTTTAGTCTTTAATACATAATTCCTTGTGTGTATAATAATCAATTGTACATTAAAGACTTAAAAGTAGAAAATAATTAAAATAAAAAAAACTACTATTTGGTACACTATTAAAAGTGTGATTTAAAAAAATGCTTTTATTTGTTTTAATTTAGTATACTTCTAAGTATCAGAAAAGAAATTAGAATAAGAGTTATTTTAAATTTGATCGATAATAAACTAAGTTTGGAAAAAGGAGTAAAATTAAAGAAAATACTGGATTTCACAGACATAACTTTTGAAAGAAATTATCTGAAATATAAATCCTGCACTGGTTGGTCGCGTTGCTGAGAGGAGGAAAAAGATTCGAACCCGCGTCTACTTCGTGAGAAGTCAGTATTCTGACATCTGTACCACCCAGACTTCTCTCGAAGTGCGTACGGTAAAAGGTAGTTACACATTTTTAGCTCTGTATTTTTGCAAAGAATTTAAATTGTAATTCTGAATTTTTCAAAGAAAATTTACATTTTGCCAGTGTTGTTATTATAATATTTTAATTATTGACTTAGGATTTCCGTTAACTGCATGCAGTTGTTTAAAATTATTTCATGATGGATAAGACATCTTTTAAGGCATGCATCTCATTCGAACTATAAATTTGATTTTTGATTAAATATCTGAGGCGCAATTATATCTGTAAACTCTTGAATAAATACTTTTCTACAGAGTATAAAATCAGATTAAAAAAAAAACACTGGCACCCCAAACCAGATCACAGAAATCGAAAGAAGTCCATCGAAATACTGAAAACTCTTACAAAATACCATTAAATGGCATAATCCCAAGCATAAAAAAATACGGAAAAAGAACGGAAAATAAGCTCCCAAAATAGTCCTACAGAAGGAAAATTGAATTTGACAGTACCTGTAAATAACGTTTTATTCGTAGGAGCAGTACCTGAAAATAGCGTTTTAACCGTTAGGTACAGTACCTGCAAATAATCACTTCCTTAAATAAAACCAGATATTATAATAATCATACGCAGTCGAAATCGATTTGTAGACTGTGGGAACAGGGCTTTATATTTCGTTGCTTAACAAGTAACGCCACCTATCTTAATTTTCTAAATTTTATAAGAGGAAGAAAAAACTGATTTCGCAACCAATAACGAATACGGCAAATTTTTTTTCACATCTGGTTAAACATGTCTTCTCTAGGCCTAATTCCGGTTCTAGGGCATCCCAGTCTAAAATTCCAGAAATATAATATATTCATTAAAAAGTATGGAAATTAAAGATTTCAATAAATTGACTAGATTTTCTGAGTGTCAGTCACTGACTACACAGGCAGTATTCCCGATTTCAGAGCACTTTCTGGAACTATAGAGGAAAGCTTCAACATCTCATTCGATAGGATGCTTTTACTTTGCGTTCTCCACATGAGCATTGTCTTCCACATTCGCACACTTAAATGGATAATAGAAATGAGTTTCTTTCACTGAAACTACTAGAATATGCTAAAAAAATTTTAGGTTATTAGCCAAAATTTAAAAGGGGGGAACTTCCCGGTATTCATTTCCTCATTCGTATTAGTAGACAAAAAACTTCTTCAGTGGATTGCTAGATATAAATGCTATGCTATGCACGTAAAACAAACTTTAAAAACGCCGGAACGGTTCATTGCTATTTATAACGTCATAGATTTTGCAAATTTTGTTTCGAAGTTTAAGAAATTTACTCTAGCCCTATAGAAGTTTTCTGAGGCTAAAAGGAAAAAGTTTTACCCCTTACCGATTATTGCATATACTTTAAAGTGATCACAATTGTTTTTTAACTTTTGCGTTTTTGTACCTTGTGTGTGATGTAAATTTCCTATTTTCCAGACCACCTCTGGTGTAACACCACCAAACCGACATGCAGTCAGAACTGCAGGCAGACTCCAGAAGGCCCGCAATGCTATTGCAATGAAGGCTTCACCTTGGGTAAAGATGGAAAAACATGCGAAGGTATTATTCAATCTCATCACATGTCTTAGTTTTTGTTTTGATTGCTGTACCTTCACTTATGCTGTCTCCCTCACGATCAAGCGAGAGCTGATCTCAGAAGATGCTCAGATTGCTGATAAGAAGATGCTTAGATTGCTGATAGGAAGATGCTTAGATTGCTGATAAGAAGATGCTTAGATTGCTGAAAGATGCTTAGATTGCAGCCTTCTTCTTTCCTTTTAATGTCTTCCAGTTGGCTGGTGATGGCAATTGATGGGAGTGGAAATCTCAGTCTGTAAATTGTCGCTAGTCCACCCCACCCCAAATTGTAAAGGAAAATGCAGCGGAGGTATACCTAAAGTTATCAGAAGACAGCTGTGGTTTTTCTCGATATTCTCCAAGTCGAAAGGAGAGATGGCCGTGTTATTGATTATAATTTATTAACCAGACAAGTTGTTGGCGAAAGGCACCACTGGCCGAAATTCTCTCCATAATTATCTTGTAGAGGGTTTTGGGTGCTTTTGAGAAATTCTACAGTTGCTGCCTGTTATTTTTCTCACTTAGTGTTGGAAGTTTTGTCCTTTTCGCTATTTCCACACCCACACACTGGCCTACTCATTGACTTGTTTTAAAGAGTTTAGAGATGTGGAGGGTCTCAAATGCAATACGATCAAGTTTTACCAATTGATTTAATCGATTCATTTTCAGGCGACTATTGTCACATTGTTAATTTGGATCACTATATGACAAAGATTGTCTTAATTCTGTAATTCTTACTCGACTGGCTTCATTTCGTGCTTCGTGTTGCTGGGATGATTCAATAGCGTGTGACTATGACATATGTAATCTATTTCCTTCATTTCGTTGTGCTGTTTCTTCTTCTGTTTCATTTTATCTTTTCTCTCGTTTTCTCTTGGCTGCATTTGTGTGACTACCAATATGTTGTTGTTTTGGCGGCTTTTTATCAACAGCAAAATGCTATTCCAACATCAGCGTCTAACAGTCAGAATGTAAAATCAAAATCAAAATACTTATAAAACTTCACTTCATAATGCAGCAAATTTATTATAATTAATATTCAACATTAAGAAACTTACAATACATTAAAAAATTGAGCATTACGGAACTTAACAATATTTAATCTTTACTCTATATAAGTCAGATTTAGGTTTAGGTTTAGTAGAAAAGTATGTCTGAGACGTATGCTTGCTATAAAGCCGCTTTGTCTCCAATTGAGGATAAAAAAAAATTGAGAACTAATTATCGAATTGAGGACTACACATGAGAGTCGGCCTCACCGTCCACTCCCACGCTCCATCACACTTTCCTAATCTAAAAGTCAGAATGTAAATAAATCCAATTGTCAAATCAACAGCACTAGAGCTTACTTCTACGCACGCGCGACAGCATTTCTTACCTCGTGAACTTCAATGTGAGAAGTACTGTCTCGTGGCGCCATCTACATTTAATTAATAGCTCTGTTACTATTGATATTATGTTTGTGATGTTTCTGTCTTTTGAAATGAAGACATCAGATTAAAAAAAATATATCTATTTGGTCATAGACAAACATAAGACAGACAAGATACATGAAAATTATAGTGTGGTACGTTGCACTCAGAAACCAGAGCTATTTAAAAAATAACGACCATAAGTAGGCCTAAGATCTCACCTCTCTTCCTGAGGTCGACGCCGAAACCCTCTTGTTTACAAAAAGCAACCCTGCGTTAGGAAGGAGTTGCGCCAAGCGTTCTCTCAACCAACGCTAACGGTAGCCAAATATTACAATATTATTATGCCCGTAACTTTCTTTCTACTAGTCAGATAGAGGATTTCAATAGCTTTAAACCTTCTCCAGACAACGCGTATCATTTTGCAAAAAACCGTTCTTAAATAGGTTTAGTAGAGTTTTAGTCTATAACAAACACACGTACGAATATTGCCTTTTATATATATATTATTTTTTGTATTTTGTTATTTTTGTTTTTTGTTTATTCTTGTGTATGTTTATTTATTTATTATGCATGTATTTGTTTGAGGAGCTTTTCACCAAAAGTGAACATATCCACTTTTTTCTTAATTGCCTTTTTTTTACAAATTTGCAATCCTAGCACCCAACTGTACAAGGGTGCAGTCTCATTTTGTTAGAAAATTTAATTTTTAGGTAGATTTTCCCTTTGTAGAGCTCCATAAAGTTTTTAATTTTTCGCAACCAATAACGAACATTTCCGAATTTTTTTAAGCATCTGATATGAACATAAGAGAGCATGTTCTTATCAGATGTGAAAAAAGTTTTCAGAAATATTCGTTATTGGTTGCGAAACATTGAGTATTTCCTTCCTCTTTGAAATTTCAAAAAATTGAGATAGGTGGTGTTGCTTGTTAAGCGGCGATTTATTAGAATCTACATTGAGAAGTGTTTTTAGCACTAGAGTATGAAAATAATATACCTTCTGAGCTTCTCATAGTAAAAATAAGTTAATTTACTATCAAGCAGGCAATTCACATGTAATCCAAACTGGAAATTTTGGAACGCGGGGAGGTAAAAGCAATCGTCAAGGTCGAAAATCTTTGAAATTTAGAACAAATGATTCGAACCGATGGAATTCCAACAAAATCAAATTCCAGAACTTCATGTGCCGATTTCAATTTGGAGCCTCGAACGAGGGTAGGCTGTACATCAAAGGATATGACTAGATTGGCACCTCGCTTCGAGAGTAGGAAATCGGAAATGCTTTGAGTGGGGGGATAGTGGGGATCGAAGAGCGGCAGTAGGGGAAGCGATCTTTCCCCCTACCGCCAACGAACTTTGAAGCATCTAGTGAATGACGTGCCAGGATTTTTCGATTAAAATAGATGAAAAAAAACGATCTTAGGACAAATGGCACGACTAGCCTTCAAGTGCATTGCCGCCTTAAGATAGAAAATTAAAAGCAAAGAAACAGGATTTTAAATTTAAAGAAAGCAGCATTTATAGAACGTCCTCTCAAACCTTCGTGCGTGTAGCTGCTATTGAACGGTTGACTGGGTGCGCAAACGTCCCATTTCATTAACTACTTGACTGGAATATCAGCCATTATGACCGAAGTACATGTTAAGTTTACAGGTATTCAAAGGATGTTCCGGTTAGAGGGTTGAGGATCTCTTAAGGAGATGAAAATATAACATTTGAATGGCTGCGTTGATAGCAACATTTACTGGTCAGAAATTTAGGGGCGCAAAGGTTGATAGAGAGACTAAAAATAAACTTTTATTGGCATTGAATACGCATCTATTAAGTAAAAAAGATCTGACAAGCAAAATTAAAAACTTTTCAAATGAAGTGTAGCAAAACTTATATGTGTCTTGCGTTTACAGAAAGGAGCGATCACCAACACTTATAACATTAACCCTTTGCGGTCGATGCCGCCACAGTGGCGGCATCAGCAAGTCGTCGTAGAAGTCGGTGCCGCCAGCCTGGTGGTATGATGTCATTCATGATTGCCTGGTGGTATGGTGTCATTCATGATTGCCTGGCGGTATGGTGTCATTCATGATTGCCTGGCGGTATGATGTCATTCATGATTGCCTGGTGGTATGATGCCATTCATGATTATGCCTGGTGGTATGGTGTCATTCTTGATTCCCTGGTGGTATGATACCATTCATGATTGCCTGGTGGTATGGTGTCATTGATGATTGCCTGAGTGGTATAGGTGCTTACTGTTGCCTGGTGGTATGGTGTCATTGATGATTGCCTGGTGGTATGGTGTCATGATGATTGCCTGGTGAGTATGGTGTCATTCAGATTGCCTGGTGGTATGGTGTGTATTGATGATCCGGTGGTATGATGTCATTCATGATTGCCTGGTGGGTATGATGCCATTCATGATTGCCTGGTGGTATGGTGTCGTGATGTTGCCTGGTGTACATGGTGTCATTGATGATATGCCTGGTGGTATGGTGTCATTGATGATTGCCTGGTGGTATGGTGTCATTGATGATTGCCTGGTGGTATGGTGTCATTCATGATTGCCTGGTGGTATGGTGTCATTGATGATTGCCTGGCGGTATGATTCATTCATGATTGCCTGGTGGTATGATGCCATTCATGATTGCCTATGGTATGGTGTCATTCCCTTGATTCCCTGGGGTATGATGCCATTCATGATTGCCTGAGGGTATGTTGTCATTGATGATTGCCTGTTGGTATGGTGTCTGATGATTGCCTAGTGGTATGGTGTCATTGATGATTGCCTGGTGGTATAGGTGTCGTGATGGTTGCCTGAGAATGGTATGGTGTCATTCATGATTGCCTGGCGCGCAGCTCGGCGACCGAGACTAGCGATAATGAAAGAAAACTCTCCCGATGCCGCATTCAAATGTTTGGATCAACTTACAGATACCGATATTTATCGATCTCTTCAAAGAGGAGAGATTTCCGGACAGTCAGTTTCGAATGAGCTCTCGAGAAACATTGAGATCAGTTAGGAGCTAGCCACTCTGCACATCGCACACGATATTTTATGATCAAAAACTACTGTATATATCATAAAATTGCGTTTAAAATTTATGAGAACAAACAATACGAATTCCCCAAAGGAGGAGGAACTGTGTCTCTGCAGAACTTTTGAGATGAAAGTTCACTTGTGTGTTTTAATATCTATATATTGAATTTAAATCCCGCACGGAAAAGTAACTGCACTCTAAATTTGCTCCGACCTGCTGGTACTCCCATCGGCGAAATCTGCCGACTAAAAAGGGTTGACGTCGGTGGCGCGTGATCTTCGTGCATTTTCAAAGATTCAAGTCGTGTCGCAAACATTTCCTTGTCTGTAAACAGTTTGAAAACTAGAATCGGTAGGGAGTGGGGAGTAGGAATCGAACATGGTGCTCTTCATGCATCCCCAGAAAAGAAATCAAACGCGACAAATCTGGTGACCTTACTTGGTTAGAAACAGATTATGCTTCGGCTAATTCAGTGATTTCCATAAATAGAGACTAGATTCTATTGGCGGAATCGTTCGCACTGAAGAGTATTTCTGTAATTTCTCAGTTTCCATTACCAGCTATATGATCACCCGACCATCTACGAGCCCAGAATATGTGTTGCGGTGCTAACGTTCAATTGGCTGCGGGGTACGACGACTTACGTGATCGCGGATGTCACTGATTGAACTAAGCAAAATTCCACCAGCTAAAGGTAGCATTTTCAGGCCCTTTCAGCTAGGAAAGTTTTTTTGGTTTCCTCCACCAATCTTTAAAATTAGGCAAATCTTTTCCAGTGCCTCTGCTTAAACCGAATAAGTCGGACCTCTATTTAACGAGTCTAAATCCGAAAAAAAGTTCGTTATATGGAAAATTCGTTAAATAAAGATTCACCTATTAAAATACTTTAAACTACAGAACAGATTTTAAATTCATGAACACTAAATATTATTAAAAAAAAAGTAATTAATCACACCTTTATTTAGTTAATTATCAATTTTTTTATACATCTTACCCATCAAAAAGAAATCTGCAAGAGAAAACAAAGAATAAAACAAAGCATTGTCGGGAATACACTGTATTTTCAATTTTAAAAATAATTTATATTAAAATTAATAATTTTAGCATTTCATCATACGAGAGTTTGTTAATTTCCGCATCATGATCATTTCCATCTTCATCATCTTCGTCTTCATCGCAATTCATTGTTGAATTGTTTTTATTTTTCACACTGTCCATTTCAAAACTGCTTTTAAACGTTTTGAACAAGAATTCGATGGATCATAATTTTGTATCTTATCACGATTTTTTATTATGGTTCATAAGCTGTTTGGAGAGGTACAAATTTGCAATATCCTTTTTCTTGACGCCTTTATCCACCTCATGAGAATTAATTTTTTTGTTCTTTGGCTTTTCTCTTTTTCTTTCTTTCAACACTTTCGCTTTGACATTTTCCAGCTTCAAGGTCATTGATCATCATAAAATGTGTTAAAGAAGAATAAGTTTAGAAATGCTTTGACAAATAGGGTGAAAAAAATATTAAAATCTAAAGAAAAAAAGTTCGTTAAAGAGATAGCTTCGCTATTTGGGTTATTTTCGAAGAAATTCGCAAAATATTCTTGGTTCCAGGAAAAGTTCACAAAATAGAATTTCGTAAAATACAGGT
>BGPR01002164.1:120231-136622 GCA_013235015.1 Araneus ventricosus
AAATGGAAAAACAATAGATGCTCTATTGGAAGTTGTTCTTGTCATTCTTCCAAACTGCACCTCAGTGAATTGTACAAAATGTGTTTATTTACCTGATAATGCTGATTAAAATACCAATAGCTTATATAATTATTTATTGTACTATTTGTATAAAGAACATTATTCATTCATAAATAAAATAATGGACACAAACATTTCATAATATTTGTATAGTTTTGAAAATAATTTTAAAAAATTATATATAAATATTTTTATTCAGATGGATGTTTTAAATGTCTGTATATTTTTTCAGAAACTATATAATTATAAGAATCTTCATCATCACATATAAAATATGTATTGAATATTTTCTCGTCAATGTAAACAAGGAACTGTTATGTATAAAAAATTGTAATGTTATTTTGTACATATTTTTTAAAAGTATCTTAGCCTTTAATGCTGTGAACCTATGTTTTTTGAAAATGATTGTATCTGCATGAATACACAATTTACAACTAAGCAGATATATGAATTTTTTGAAAAGCAAATATATGAAACTGTCAATTGCATACATAGAATTTTTAAAACATCTAGGAGATATCTGCAGAAGAATATTTAAAATTGCTAGTTCATTTTTATAAGTAGCTACATCTATGCAAGAAGCTTCAATTATATATATATATATATATATATATATATATTTGAAGCTTCTTAATGACTTTTTAGTATAGGATTTAATTCTTGATATGTTTTGTTTACTTTATTTCTGTACGATTATATACCAGTTATATTTGGATTTATATTATGTATATGAAAAATGTTTTGAATACTTACTCAGAAACACATCATTATATATAAAAGAATAATAATATTCTTTTGCTAATACTTTACAACAGTATTATATAGATATTTTTAAAGTAAACTAATGTTATTTGAAAATGACTGTAATTTTATTTATGAATGAATACTTGTAAGTAAAATTTAGAAATAATTTTTGATATTATATAATGTTAGGAAAATATCAATTATGGTTATTATGTATAAATGTTGATTCTAAACAAGCTGGTCTTCATTCAGGTAATTCAACAAGCATATTGAAGTTGCTAAATCTTCTTATTAGTATTCTGACAGTTTAAAAATCACTATTGTATAAATAGTGAAAACCATGAGAAGTTTAATAATCAATCAAATATCTATGAAATCCTTAATATCCACATTTCAGTTTAATGTTTCTTTAAAAGTAATTAACACGAATAAATATTATTGTTTGTTTTAACTCAACAAAAATGCTGTTTATTCAATTCAGACACAAATAAATATACAATAAAAAACTATATAAATTATGAATACTTGGCAAGGTCTAACGCTGTTGATTATTTTTGTTGCAGAAATATGTAAGAAACTATGTATGAATGTACTAAAAGGTTAGAACAAAATTTTATTGAAGACCATTTAAGTAAATAAAATAAAGCAACTTTCAATAAAGAAAGCTTACTTCAACTTTGTATAAAGGTGATAGGAAATAGTTTAAAAGTGACCTTTGAATTTGAGTGAAAGTTTAACTTCCAAACAGTGACAGAAGGCTTTATTGTCGACAGTTTATGGGCATTTCCTTCATTTAAATTATAAAAATTAGGTTTTTGTTAGATACTAATCAACAATTAGCAGCAAACTCAAACGTAAACAAAGCATATTCTGCGAACCAGTTGCCGCTTTCCGATTGGTCGGAAGAACCGCACAATTCGGCTGCAGTTGAAATATATTTTGATGTTTTATAATTTAAATTGCATCTGTTCGTTGTAGAACATTGCATTTTTAATAAATATTTAATGTCTTCTGTCTTTTTATTGGATTCTCAAGTTTCCCCGCTACTTAATAATAATTTTGCATCTTCTAGCTTAGTTAGCTGCCCATGTCCTGCGGCCTAGTATGCACGGTGAGAGTCTTCACTTGCAGCTGCTGTAGTGGGAGGGAGAGACGCTAAAATGAAATAATTTTTTACTAGTGATTTTTGAAAAATTTGAAATATCAGTTCTTTACTGTTCTTCCCCGACACAGGGCTATCAAAACTTTCTCTCCTACTTCATCTATATCATCCGGGCATACACTTTCATCACGGAAAATGTTCACAACTTGTTTCAGCTCAGTGCTGTTCAAAACATTCATAATTTTCTTCTTCCCCTGCTTGAAAGAGCAAATGTGTTATCGCAACCACTCAACGCATGAAAAAACAAAATATTGCCCCTTATGTGTGGAGCAATGTTCAGGGTTGCTGCGCAGTATAAAGCATCTCCTGCCTTACCTATCTTAGGCTTCAAGAAGAAAATGTTTTCGGAATTGTAAACTTTTTCTATTTCCAAAGCACTTTTGATTAGCATCTCCTGAGCTTGCTTCACAACAAAACCTTCTTTTTGAAACTTAAAACATAACATATTTATAAGCCTTTGTTATTCTTATCATTTGATAAAAATTTGTCTTGGGACATAGTGGATGACATCGATTCATCAAACATAACATAACCAGCTATGTGTTTCTTTGTTCGTCTGATACGCTCTACTGATTTCGTACTTTTCGCTGCATCTTCAGGGTAAGCATAAAAAGCTATTGTGGCTCCTTCATTCAAGTACTTTTTGGCGTAGTCAACATATTTCTTCAGGATGAAAGAAAACGATTCCTTTGCCTGCTACACCACAAGATGTAATAGAAATCCACCATCAAGCACATTACATGCTGAAGTGAAATGCACGTCTGTCGCAATAGAAAATAAATCATAAAATACTGACTTGTGGGTCTTTCGCAGTCCTCCTTCATCAAAGAGTGACAATGGAAAAGGAACCAACCACAAATTCAAAATATTTCTGTAACTCTGCACTAGACTTTTTTTAGGAGAGAGATTCTTCTGAATACTGTGTCAAGATTAACAGGAATTAATTCATCATGGAATTTCACCTTGGAAGTGAAACCACGAATACGCATTACTCGGTTTTTGTCTGTTAATTTTTCTCTACTTCGAAAGCTAAAGATTTAAAAACAGTTTTAAAAAGTGTTTTAAAGCTAATACGATGCATGGTTATGCGGTTATCGGATGTTCGATTCATTTAAGAAATTTCGGAAGGCAAAAAGAATTCTTTTCATTTATTTCCGAAAGATCCTGATGTTCGGAAACTTTGGATTTATAGATGCAAAAGAAAAGATTTCTTTAATCTCTCTCTTAAGATCTTTAAAGATCTCTTAAACATTCTATATTTTGTTTCCTTCGTGATGTGTGACTCTTTAACAACGTTTCCACAAAAAGTAGGCTTAGAAAAAGTTTTTCGGTTGCTAAAAGAGCTCTGAAATATGATATTTATTCCGTTACGTATCATTGGGACTAAGCGGTGTGCTCCCAAAGCGACGTCATCCACGCATCCGCTCTCTGTGTTTGTATTTTAACTATCAATAGATGATGGACGCGTGTTCCCCTTATTCCCAGATGTGTAAATATTCACTAACCATCCACAACGTAACAATGTCCTTTGTACAATGCAACTTGCTTACTTGAAAGAGAACTGGGAACACTCATGCCTTCAGGGTTTTTCTTTAAAGTTAATTGTATATTACTCTTCTCCGTTCGTGGCAATTTCGTTTATGGTACTTTTTTATTTAAATACATTTTTTATTTCAAGTGCAGTTTATAATTTTGGAAGATTTATTTTGCAAAATAATAGGTAATTTATTTAAAATGCCGTGGATATAACTGAATGCAGAAGAAGCATTGAGTTAGATCGGATCCATCGGATGAGAAATCTGTTGCTTCTAATCAATAAACACGCTCTCATCTATTGCTGAACCTTTCGTGTGATGTTCTCCTCTGTTAAATCAAAACAACAGTGGTTTTTTTCGCTCAAAATATAGCCTTGAAAAATACAAAAAAAAAATAATAATACTAAATAAAGCCTTGAACTAATTATAAAAGCATCCTGAACGAATTTAAAATGCTTATATAAAAATTGGAGGCAGGGTGAATCTATAACGTGGTCCGTTCTCGCTTCAAGAGCTTTATTAGCGATTTAGGCAAAACTTTGAAGCGCAGTTGTGAGCTTAATTTTCATTGAATATGATAAGTGTTGGTACTCATTTTATTCAGGATTTCAAGATCTACAACTTTTGTATCTCAATGTTTTTTCATAGCATCAATTATTTTTGAGATATTGCTCGCATATTGCAAAAAGTCCTATTTTCTGACTACAAATGTGCACGCAGCGGCTAACACTCACCTAGCAGGAGGGGGAAAACTTAGTATGTTGATTCCAGACCTAAACTGAAGGAATTAAAACAATTTCCAGCTTTCCCCTAATTAATTCCGAATCCGGAATTTTTTTACGACCCAACCACTGGGCTAATGCGCCAACAGATGTTTTGGTCAAATGTGAAACTCCATTGCTCAAATTTTGGAAGTAACTAAACTATGCTGCTCAGAATTTTTTAAAATAGTGGTACATTTCTATTTACGTTTTAACTATTGCTCTTTTTAAATTTTAAAGGCTATTTATTAGTTAAACTATTATTGGCATTTAATAAATTGAAAACTATTTTTGCTTCTATTCTGAACTTCAGGCTATGTGACTCTGAAGGCAATATTTACTGAAAGATAAACAAACCCTTGAAAGAGGGCGTGGGATTGGAAGCCAACATAGCCCAGTTCGTCGATTTTTTACACTTTCGGGTAGTCTTGTTATTTCAATTTCAAGATATTATCTCGAACCACGGCAAAGATTCTAGATCTTCCTTTACGAGCCTTCTATTTTGTAATTATACAGCAGGTTAAAAATCTACTGGCAAAAAAACTAGTCTAAGATTTTATGTGTGCTTACATTCTGTGGATATATTCTTATGTTATGAAACTGTGTGTGTGTTTCTGCCCGTTTTATTACTTTTATTATCCTATATGACGTGATATCTCCGATGAATTGAAATCGGTGTCTACACGTTACCCATCCTTTGACTGATGTTAAAATGCCATTATGAAGTCTCCATTCGCCTTTTACATTGCCTTCAGTTTGAAAAATATATATCAAGATAATTAAACTCATTTAATTAGTATATATTTCCAATATAAGAAATCTTAAAGGTATATTTTTAAAATGAATTACTGTTTTCAGATCAAGTCCTTTAGAATAAAATTTGGTGGAAATGAGGTGACGTAACTACTCAATTTCAAAAGTAATTTGCAAAAAAGTTTATTTGATTTTTAAATATGTTATTAATCACAATAAATTATCAAAATAATGAAAAACAAGACTGGAAAAATAAGACTCCCAAAAGTAGTTATTTTTATGGCGAAGGTGATTATTGCTTGCTTATGTAGTTGGTTGTCGACTTCATTCCGAAGACATCGAATCTACACACTAAAAAGAATCTTCTTTCAATGTAAATGGTTTATCTAATCATGGTTTAATTCACCATTATCAAAGCTAATCATGTTTTAATGAGGTTTATTCTTAATCCATTCTGCGTATTTGGTGTCTTGTGTGGTACTTATCTATTCAGATAAAATCGTGTTTAACCTTTTCTAAGATCGAGGGAAGTACACTTTACACAAATTTCATTAATTTTTAAATGTCGATCATAAGCTATTTCCCCACCTCTGATAGGAACTGCTATCTCTTAATAACTTCAGAACCAAGGAAAACATTAATAAATACTTTGATGACACGATGGTGTTTTATCAGTCGAATTCATAATTACTATCATCACCTAATGTTCCAACACCTAACGAGGAAAAAAGGTTGGCATAAGTTCTCGACAAATTTTTCTATAAAACAAAAACCTAAATGTTCCAAATTCTTAACTCAAACCATAAAGAAGTGTCTTGACTGGGTAATTAATTATTTGTTAATACAATTAATTAACAAAAAATTTATATCATCCAATAAATTAGATGATTCCTTTTCTTAACCAAATCTCATTCACAAATTTATTTTATTATAAATGACCCATGAAAGGATTAAAGTGATTAACTTTTGTTTTTCTTTCAGCTTCATATTCTGGAGTGTTTCGAGGAATCACGACATTAAATCAGTTTCTGGTGCTATTGAGAGGGCAAATATGGACGGATCTGTCCGCGAGGTGATTGTTTCCGACCATCTATTTTTGCCAACAGCGATCGCATTGGATCCCGTACTGGAAGAGATCTACTGGTGTGACTCGGTGCTTGGAGTAATAGAAAGCGCCGATTTCAATGGCTTCGGAAGGTATAAAAAAAGCTTCCAAGTTTATTCGGTTTAATTAGTGATTATAAAGTATTTCGGACAAATATACAGGACATCATAAACTTAAAGGGTGATAGAATACACAGAATATAACAATAGTCTGCATAGACACGTGATCGCAAACGTAACCAAGAGTCGGGAATCAGACACAATTTTGTTGTTACATGGAATAATGGTGTTTTCCATATGATTATAGGTCACCTTACTCATGATTAGCATTTGAATGTTACAGATGATGTCGATTTCCGAATCTTGACCACATCCACCCACATGTATATATCAGTATGTGTTAAATTCGAGTGTATTCTATCACACCTAACGACTTGGAGTCAGGAATTTTGGGGGCACCCCAGCTGTATGCTTTCTTTGTGTGTCGTCCATCTTAACTACGTTCAAATGTTATTTGTTAGTTCTGTACAGGGTGATTCAAAAGTCTTTAGACAAATTAAAGGAATGCTAAGGCAAACGAGCTCGTATATCGGCATGATTGTTTTGTGACCATTTTGTCTATGAAATTTATGTTAAATTAATTTATCTGACTGATGATAAATTGGACAGCTCTTCTAAGTATAATGTTATTGGTATCTACATCTAGGATCGTCTGCCAATTTCTACACGTCAGTCTGATATTTGTAGCCGCAATCTCAATCGGTAGCTGACAGCAAAAGAGGTGGTAAGGCCTCCCTCAAAAACTGTATAAAAGAACTTAAAACTGTTACAGTTGATGAAACACAGAGGGCATTTCTCTCGACAATCGCAGCACAGAAGAAGTAGTAGGTAGTTTTTTCACCGTAGGACCCAACAACATTTAGAACATCAGTGTTGAAGAGACTTTGAGCAAAGTAGCACTGGATGAAATGGTGCTTCTCATTCGAACTAAATGTAAATTCAGTAACCCCAGGAAATCGTCATGCTTCTGGAAAATCTATTATTGTTGGGGTTGATGACGCACTTTTCCAAATATTTCTAATAACAGTGAGTGATAAAATAAGCATTCTCACATCTTGCATTTGGCCAGATAATCATTAAGGCTTATGATCCTCCGCATTGAAAATGATTAATAAATCACGTAATTTATTTTTTCGTTTCTGCGTCTCACTATTTCAAGCTTTGTTAAGAAATAAAAATAAACAAGGTTATAATTGATTTCTATCCAGAAAATTAAAAGTTGTGAAATTTTATTATTATGGTGCTATCCCAAAATATAACAATTTTTTAAAAATTTCCTGCAAATATCGATGTTTTCTCACCGCGTGGTTCTGAGGTTAAACGACAACTTGCGGAAAACTTTAGCTCAGTTTGATGTGGTCATTTGCTTGGCAGCTGTTAAGTGTGTTCTGAAAGGGAATTGCGAATCCGAGAAATCTGAATTAAGTGACCATAAACATTTACGTATGTTTAGACGATTAGTATCATGAATTGACCGTTTGTTTACCCTTTGTAATATATGTTGCAAATTTAGCCATTTTGCATCGTTTTTAAATCGTACTAAAATTTGTTTTCTATTTTGTTGAGTATTTGTGAATTGAGAGTAAGTCAAGAAATGGAAAAAAATGTTACTTTCAGGGTCATTTTCATGAAATAATTTTACATCATGAATTATAAAGCGATTTAATGTTAGATTTTTATTACTGCTGTTTTTATGCTCTCTTCAAGACGCGAAGATTGTTGATCACCCAGTTATCCTATCATATTGCTGTGTGTTTGAAGATTACATTTATTGGGCAGACAGAGCCACAAACAGCTTGAATCGTTGTGACAAATTCAGTGGCGAAGACCGTGAGACACTATTCATCGAAGCCACACAGATAAACTCCCTGGTTATTGTCCACCAAGCCGCGCAAATCCAAGGTAAATCTTCACACATCACTTTCAGGATGCTTTATAACAACACTTGCAGTTCATGGTATGGATATCGAAAATCATATTTATACATGCTGTCGCATATCAACTATCATTGGGGCTCATATTTCTCATCAACGCTATCTGGAGAACGACAACGGTGTAGGGGCAGCAACTATTATAGCAACTGTCAATAGAGCTCGCATTTTTAATCAAGGCTATCTAGAGATCCGACAAAGGTGTAGAGGCAGCAACTATTATAGCAACTGCCAATAGGGCTCGCCTTTTTAATTAAGGCAAGCTCGCATTTTTAATAAAGGCTATCTAGAGATCCGACAACGGTGTAGAGGCAGCAACTATTATAGCAACTGCCAATAGAGCTCGCCTTTTTAATTAAGGCAATCTAGAGAACCGACAACGGTGTAGGGGCAGCAACTAGTATAGTAACTGTCAATGGAACACGCATTTTTTATCAAGGCATCTAGAGACCCGGCAACGGTGTAGGGGCAGCAACTAATATATCAACTGCCAATGGAGGTCGCATTTTTTATCATGGCTATCTAGAGACAAAATCAAATTTTCAAATTCTTTTTCAATTTTTTTGTAACTTCTGTTGTCACCCTTTATCTCTAAAATAATACATTAGTTATGTTTTTAACATATGTAGTTACCGAGATATAGAGGATCCCCCATACAACGTTTTTTGTAACGTTTTGGCTTATGAATAAAATTCCTTCCTGAGACCCCAATGGGAGGAACGTTAAAATGAAGACAGAATTTTGAAACCAGAATTAAAATGTTGTTCTCCTGTTTCAGGAGAGAATCATTGTGCTGATAACAATTGTTCCCACCTCTGTTTGCCAAGCCAAACGAGTTTTGTCTGTAGATGCGACGACCGCAACTTGACATATACGACAAGTTGCGAACGGGACTCTTCAACAGTTAACCAGTCTTGCCCGGAAGACTATTGCCCTGAAGACGCTGACTGTGTCTTCGACAGTGGTCGTTATGTTTGCAAGTAAGTATTTACTATGCACTTAGTTGCTTCACAACTTTTTTTTATATAATTTCATTTTTAGTTTTTCAAAATTATGAGAAAAAGCAAATAAGCATTAAGAATAAGTCTAGAGGAAGGTGAAAAAAGTCACCAATTTAGCTGCCCTTTCATTTCCTAAAATTACGACACTCCAAGGTGCACAGCAAAAGAGCATATTAAAATCTCGTTATGTAAGCTTATCATTTAAGTCTTAAACTTTGAGAAGCAGATTTTGATATTTACGCATACACAATATAGAAAGAATTGTAATCGTCGAAATTTTGATTAAATCTACATTTTGGACCCCAGTCTCCGAAATAAACATTTTTGGAATTTTATCTGTCTGTCGAATTGTATATAAACGCGATAATTCAAAAATTCAACGTGATGCAAGTATGGTTCATGGTCACTTCATCAAAATTGCAAATTTCTATCAAATTTTGGACGAAATCCGTCTACTGGAAATCTGACTGTACACGTGGTTATGAACTCGATAATTCATAAACCCAACAAGCTAGATGGGTGAAAGTTGGTACAAAGTTTTTATCACCAAAATTGTATTTTTGTACCATGGCTTAGACTAAATCCATCAAATGATTGATGGTATGTTGGTCGGTCTGTTCGTAGATATGCAAGTGCGATAACTTAAAAACACAATAATAAGCTCGGAAAATGAAATTTGGTACGTGGTCTGCAAATTATATTTGTAATTTTGTGCCAAATTTTAGTGCCAATCGACCATCGATATGATCATATCGTCGCTAAAAAAGCAACAGCACCTGTCTCAATTTTTTGAAATCTCAAATGGGGAAAAAAACCTGAGTTTTTCACAACGAATAACAAATACTTCTCAATTGTTTTAACATCCGGTATAAATATGAGAACGCATGTTCTTACCAGATGTGAAACAATTTCAGAAGTATTTGTTATTAGTTGCGAAAAACTAGGTTTTTTCTTCCCATTTGCGATTTCAGAAAATTGAGATAGGTGCTGTTGCATTTTAAGCGACGATTTCTGGAGAAAGCCTGGTCAGGAGACTATAATCTCTATTCCTTAGCTGAGTTGGAAAATTGGCATAACCACAATAATTCTAACATAATACTGTGCCAAGTGGATAAACCACTGGGCCGAAGGAAAGAGGTCTAATTGCCAAAAGAAAGAGGTCTAATTGCCAAAAGAAAGAGGTCTAATTGCCAAAGGAAAGAGCTCTAATTGCCAAAGGAAAGAGGTCTAATTGCCAAAGGAAAGAGGTCTAATTGCCAAAGGAAAGAGATCTAATTGCCAACTCGGTTTGCTCTACTGTGCTAAGATAACACAAACCTAACAATACGAGAAAGCCGAGGGGAGAACACTCCCGATGGTTACAACACAATTTAGGAATGGTGAAACATGCAAATGTTATTCATTTCCAATAAATAACGTTTTAGGGAAATTTCTCTTCCTTTAACTGGGTCCGCGGTGGCCTAGTGGCAAGGTCTCGGCTTCGAAGCCAGAGGGCACCAGGTCCCAAACCCGAGTCCTCCGAAGGTCCACCGTGTTTGTGGGCCTGGTGCAAGTTACTTTCACTTCGTGGGTCAAACGTCCTCCCGCTGGTGCGGCGCGGAAGTTTGGAGGGGTGCGCATTCAGGTGTGTCTTCGTCATCTGACCCCTGCTTAGAATGATGAGGTCCGTCCAAAATAGCCCTCGTGTTGCTTCAGAACGAGACGTTCACATAACTGAACTAAACTAAGCCTTTTTTCATTCTTTCAGCAGAATTTACATTTTTTGCAACCTTTCTTAAATCAGATTTTGATTTCTTTCAGAAAACGAGTACCAGGCAGTGATTATAATGCGACTGAACTTGTGTGAAACTAACGGAGACTTTAGAAGCAATCAATATAGAATTTTGATAAGAACTGAAGATCGCTGGAGATCCTGAGTCTAAACCAATGTTTTTTTAAGAGGAATAGTGGAAAAAATTATGTGATTTCAACAGTTTTAATTTATTGTAATCTTTGGATGTGATGAAATAATATTTTCGCTGACTTCAGTATTTACTCTGAGCTATCAATTCAATTGGATAATGGCGACAGATGGTTCAATGAACGGAAACGTAGCATAAAGGCTTGAAATAATGAACACTTTTGTCTGTGAAACAGGCAAAAACAATCAAAACGACTAAATTAATTGAATAAATAAAGACATTTAACAATGAATCATTTTAAGGAAAACCCAATTAGCGATAGACGAGATAAAGTTTGTTATTAAATGGATTTATAGTATGTTATGTATCTGACAAAAAACACATTGGCAAATTAAATGAAAAAAAAGTAACGAGATTTGGTGAAAGTTGCTTTAAAATGGATTAATTTAAAAAATTTTATCTCTAATAATAATAAAACCGAATGTGTGTCTACCTCTGTGTGTTTGGCCTCTACAAGAATGACCCATTGAGCTACCAATGTTGGTACAAATATTAAAGGGTGAAATATGCATCTCAGAATGAGCTTTGTGAATATTTAAATTGAATTTTAAATAATTAAAATAAATTAATTAATACATATTAAATAAATTAGTTTTTGTGAACATTTAAATGGGTTTTCCTGATTTTAACGATATCTTTTTAAAAATTTTAAATACAATTTAGAACAACACTTTTCATTGCCGCACTGAGAATCAAGCCATTTTCTTTATTTCTGAAAATATTTAATTGTGTGTTTTAATGTTAACACCGATGGGCTCAGGATTCTGTTCATTTTTCTCATATTCTTTAGAAATGTTATAATAAGTAAAAAAAGAAAAGAAAGCTGTTAAGATAAATCTTGTATTTTGCTCATTTGTGAACACTGTTTTTCTTTCCTGTAATTTGATAAAATTTGTAATTTGTTGTTTGTAATTTGATTTATAAAAGATTTCCATACTCCTTGGTCATAAAGTTTCACTTTTTAAATTTTTTTAATGTATTTTTATGGAATCCAAAAACGGAAGCCCCCCCTAACATATTAAGTAAGTTTAGAAACATATCCAATACATATATAACTAATCAATAATTATGCTTCTTAATCTTTAATTTTTAGCAACATACTTCAAACCAGGTAACTAGTTGTTGGATTGACTGAATTTTTAACTTTTTGTTTGTTGATGAAAGTTCAGATCTTGGATGAGATAACGGGCCTGTAACTGGGTTGGTGGTTTGGAACAACGGACAAAACAGTTCTTGAAATGGTACAGATTAAATATCCATCACAATTTAATATGATAGTTATTTTTTAAGTGAGGGCCGTTTGTCAATACAGTTTTAAATTTTGAATGTACACGAGAATGAGTGCACTAGCAGGCTCCCGGCATTCTTTGCGCGAAACGAAAAGGAACGAAAACAATTAAGTAAACTACTGAACTTAAGAATCTCCTATAAAAGTTTGGTTAAAAGGAAGAATAAACAAGGGAAATAGAATTTGTTTTATTTCCCCGAGAAAAGAGTTTTTGCATTCGTTTTCTTCTTCAAGCTGCCGATTTAATAAGACAGGTGCATGAGCATAATGAACAGGTGTAAGACGCCTAATATATAGGGGAAAGTGGGGTAAAACCGGGTACCCAAGAGTCGAAGACCTGTTAGAGCTAAACTATTCTATATAGAGCTTGTGAAATTTTATTAAAATATTCATTATTTATCAGAATAAAATATATCTTTCAGGAAAAGTCATAGTTTTACTACTTTTTTTACTAATGATTTTTTGTAGAAAGCCTGTTTTACCCCAATAGAGAGGTAAAACCGGGTACACATGCTAACTCTATGGGAAATGAGGGAAAACTAGATTTTCAGTGGAAAAGTAGCATCAATTTTTATTTTATGCGACAATTTAAGAATGACAGTTTTTTTAAGATTTAAGAATAGCTATAATAGTTGACAATTTAAGAAAAAAGACGATTTTTTAAAATTCAACAACCTAGTATTCTCACTAGCGCATTAAAACACTGATGGTTTGGAAATTAGAATAGCACAGAATAACGACAAAATGAAATGTAAGAATCTAACAAATGTTGTACAAAACAAGAAATTGGGAAAACGTAATAGACCTACTGGGTTCTCCTACTATTTTAATGATACAAATCCGAAAGCATAAGAAGAAAAATAATCCAATTCAAAAGCAAAAGAAGAAACATGTATTCTTCTTCTTTAAAATCAAGCTAACTGAGAGACGAGTTCAGTCGAAATCACGATGAATGAAATAAAAACAAACGATTGTAAAGACTTCAAGCAAAAGATTTTTAATTTTACATGCGTTTTAAGTTTTATATGAGAAAAAAAGAATACAAATCGTTTATTTGTGCAAGTGAGGAAATAATGGAATAACTAAATTCTAATTGTTTTAAAAATTTTGACTAATAATAATTCTTTGTATTATTTGAAATTATCAGAAAAAAGGAAGATATTGGAAATCGGAATAAATTGTATATGCTTTCCATCAGATAGTTTGACTCAAAGGTCAAATAGGAATGTCCTCACAAACTACCCACTATCTCAAAACCTAAGAAAATCCTCTATCGGTTTTACCACGAGTGCAGAGGTTATAAAAAAGAAATAGAACCACACAATTGTTTTACTAAATCTTTATTGTTTGAAGGAACGTATAATAAGCCGGAATAAATATAGTTTTTATAATTTTAATGATTAATAAGTAAGGGTAGTTTAAAAAGAAACGAACATTCAAGAGTTGACGTCGTAAAACAAATAAACCTTTAAAGACGAAGTGAATTCAGCAACAACAAAATGACAACTATGACCATTTTTTTGTCGTGAGAACGTCTTTCCGCTCGTTACAGTGACAGTTGGTCGAACTTTCTTGTGTGACACAATACCGTCAGATTTGAATCGCTAACAACTGCGAGACTAATAATGCGAAAAGAATGGTTGACTCCACAACAGATAGCTAATATCTGTAAGAGTTTGTCGCATAGTATTTGTTTTGCCTGGGACGTCATCGTACCAGTGTAGGCGCATGCGCGTGATTGTTATGAATTAGCTTTATGTAACTTTATAAATAAGTGTAGCTTGGAAATGCGTTTAGCTAAGAGTTTGATTCTGGTATCCTTTTAAAGAGCTTGAGGAGTTTTTGTAGTAAATAATGTTTTACTGCGCATACGCAAAACGTAGTTCTATATACTGTCAACAGATGGCGTCATTAAAGCTAATCTAAATAAAACGTAAGAAAGGCGCAGTTCGGTTCCGCGCCGTAGAATTTTCGTGAAAACGTCGGGATAAAATCATAAAACAAGTATTTCGCATTAATATGTAATTTAATTATCAATCTCTTTAATACAACATTTACGCAGAGTAGTATAATGGTTACAGAGTAGATAAATCACAAGCTACCACAGAACTTGTGATTTATCTATTCTGTAACCATTATACTACTCTGCGTAAATGTTGTATTAAAGAGATTGATAATTAAATTACATATTAATGCGAAATACTTGTTTTATGATTTTATCCCGACGTTTTCACGAAAAATCTACGGCGCGGACCCGAACTGCGCCTTTCTTACGTTTTTTCTTCACTAATAGAGAATAATTCAGAGTTTGTCCATTAGAAAGAAGAATTATTAACGCCAAAATCAAGGTACCCGGTTTTACCCCACTCTCCCCTACGTGACGAAATGGGAAAGAATGCCCCAAATGTTTCAGGATCGCATTGGAAATTCTAAGCAAAATTTATGGTTAACCGTTTTATCTGTTCGGGGAGACCACACGCCCTACATATAGGGTTGCCATAATTTTTTAGTTGAAATTCAGACATGCCGAGGGAGAGAGGTTGCAGGACCTTTCTTCTGGGGGGGGGTCAAAATATAGTAAAAAATTTTAATAGTTGCCTATCAAAGACCTTCTTTCATAGCATTAGGGCAGAGTTCGAAGAAGTAGACAAATTAAGGAGTCAGAAGGCAAAGTAAGAGTTTGAAGAAGTAGACAAATTAAGGAGTCAGAAGGCAAAGAAAGTACAATTTATTTTATTAATGGTTCATAAATAAAAATTACATTATTGAAAACTAGAATGAAATGAAATTGCCAAAACCTTCAATTTGCAGTCTGAGCTGAGAAACTGAAAACGGACAGTAGAAGAGAAGTTGCACCAAGTGTGTAAAAATGTGTTTTCTCTAATTGCCGGAATGACATTAGTTTTTCCCAATTCGTCAGATTTTCCCGATTCCAACCACATTTCTCTCTCGCCGCAATCACTGGCGTAAATCCGGACATTTTGAAGCTCTCGACACTAGCGCGGACGTGAGCTCGAAATCAGGACAGTCCGGGCGAAATCCGAGTCGCTCAGAAGAAAATGCGGTTAAGTCCATTTCTTGACATTTATTAAATGATTTACTCGTTGTTTCATTAAAAGACTTTATTTACCTTTGCTGATCAAATTAATAAACCAAAAATTTTAAAAATTTACGTATTAAAAATATAAATTTTCTCAAAACCAAATTTTCTAAACTTCATTCCAGGACACTGAAAACCAGACTTGCTGGGCGAAGACGTTGTTGGCCAAAATCCAAAAAATAAATAAATGTAATTAAAAATATTCAGAAAGAATAAAATAATTAATCGTTACAACATTTCAGAAAAGTACAGGAAGATATAAAGTAACGTAAAAAAATTTATTATAAATTGTAGGCCTACTATTTTTTTCGGGCTTATTCATTGAAATTAGGCACATTTGGGCGAATATTCTAATCAAAAGTCGGAAAGGAGAATTCTTTTCATACTAAATTTTAAAAAATAAATATAGTTAATTCTTTTTCATAAATGAACTGTTCACTGCTAAATAAAAAAAAATGCCTATCTGTTCAGTACAAATCGGGACAAAGAATAGAAAATAAAATTGTCCAGGTTTATCAGAGATGCATGATTACTTCAGAAACCTAATCCAGCCATAGTGGGCTGACCATATTCTGCGTATAGTTAAAGTACAGAATGAGAAATCATTATTTTACTTTTTTCAGTTAACTTTGTTAACTTTCTTTTTCTGAAAGTTAATCTACCCTATTAGCACAAGACTTCCAACAATATTGTTACGGCAACTTCACTGTATTATGCGGCATTCAGAATATAGGACAACATCGCGGAGATATCGTAGAATATCTTGTGCTAATAGGGCAGTTAATAGTTTTCACAATGAGATACACTATATGATCAAAAGTATTGGGACACTTTCGGATTTACACATTTTTTTGGAATTTCTCCACCAAGGCCCGAGGAACTGCGCATATGTGTTGAATAGGTTTTGAACTAACATTTTACAGTGAAGATT